>VDFB02029549.1:0-40316 GCA_007258455.2 Sequoia sempervirens | reverse complement strand
AGAATCTGGAATTGGCAGGGAATATTCAAAAGTTGATGCCCAAAAAATAGTGAAATGCTAGAAAGTTGAGCTAGTCATTAAAAAGTGGTTGGATGACATTGAAAAAGTTTAAGGGCATTAGGACATGGTCGAACTGTCAGGCAATAGGTAGACAGTGCCACCATTTGGAAAAGTTGAGGTCGTTGGTTAGCATCAAACCCTACTATCGGGGTGTAACTTGGGTTGCCCTCAATCAACAAGAAAAATCCACCAACAGGAGGAGTGGGGCCCACAAGGGCTTGCAAGTGCAAGTACCCTACAAGTTACCCTAATTAATTCTTCCTTGCATAACTTATTAAAAAATACCCTTTTGAATTTTTAAATAAAATAGAATTTTTAGATCGACCTTTTTTGTTTTTGAAATATAGTCCTATGAGGTCCTTACACAACCCTATTAAAATAAATTACTTGTAGAAACTCCGATGTCAAAAGTGGGAAAATTTATAGTCATTTGTAAAAAAGCAATGAAAATTCCAAATTTGATCATGTAACCCTAGTTGAAAATAAAAACTCAAAATAGAGAAGGGGTTCACTGAATCCACGCTCTGATACCATGTTGGAATTATGAATAAGAGCAAGACACAAGATCAAATAATGAACAAAAACACCTTCCACATAAGAGAGTTGCAAACAATAATCTGATATATCATCAACAAGAAAAACTTATAGAATGACCTTGTTATCAACCTGGATTTGCACCCTGCAGAATATAAACTCAACAATCCAGTGTAACATGGGAAGACCTCTAAAGCTGTAGGTCACTTAAAGGCAGAGGTCAACCTCCGGAGAAGGCCGGCTTCCTTTGGTCTCACCTAACTACTGATTCTGTAAAGGGAAAGGGAGAAGGAATGCATAAAAATAAAATTAACACTATGGTGATGCATCGAACTGACAGGAATCATGAAATAAAATAGATGAACATACACTAGAAAACTAATGATAGTTACTTTATTTACTCAACATGAACTTCGTGAACTTATGCATCATTCTTGAAAGGCTTAATCTGCATATACACTTTAAGAAGGAAAGATGAATTTCACAACTTTAAAGTTCGAATGTAGATTGAGAAAACACAGTTCAAAAAATCATATAATCTAGAAGAAAATGAAAATAGCATGAACACTAACACTAGTTTCGAAGGTAATCTCTGTATTTTATATTCAAAATTCTAGATGAGTTACAGAGCATACATCAGTTGAGAAAGGATTTGAGAAAAATCACTAACTCTTTAGAATGCATAATCTGAACCCCTTTACAAAGAGGCAAAAATGCCATATATACAAAAGTGTGTCGGCCCCTAGGGCTAAATAATATATCAGCGTTCAAAAAGATATGCCCGTAGATCTTTAAATGAAATTAATTCTGCATCCGATTGCATCCATCCTCGTGCCCATCATGGTGACAGATCGCCCTTAGGGGAAGCCTTAAGATCTTTTGCAACATTAACTTCTGGTCCTCGTGTCCACCTTTGAATCTCCTTATCGAGCTACTTTGAATGCTTCTGAGCTCAGAGCCGATCCACATCACTTTCACTCTGTTGATCTTCTTGGCACCGGTCAAGCTACCAACGGTCCGCCTGTAGCTTCCCCTGATTGGTTGAACATATGCCACACAAGCTACTTCGGGCGGTCAAAATCTCTTCATCAGAATCGCATCTCGATGAGACACTAGAAGTATCTCACCGATGTGATTGCGCCCCTCTGCAGCTATCGGCATAACGCATGATGATCGACAAGACCACATAGCGAGTTCAAAAGTCATATCGACATCCACAGTGGATGTCACCCAGACCATCGACAATACTTTTTTCTTTCAAGAAGACCTCATGGTGAGCCCTCAGGAGTCATACCGATATCCTTGAAACCATCGACAAGACCATCGCTTTGGCCAGACATCATGGCGAACCCTCAGGAGTCATACCGATATCCCTGAAACCATTGGCAAGACCATCGCTTCGGCCAGACATCATGGCAAACCCTCAAGAGTCACACTGATATCCCTTTCCATCGCTGAGACTTCCATCCTTTAGCGAGACCTTTCACCAAGCTCATTCCGCTCTCCTCGAGCTCCGATCATTTCTCTCAATGAGACTCCCATTGTTCGGAAAGACCTCTCGCTGAGCTCCTTTCCTTTGTTGATGCTACTTTACTTCAACGAGACACCCATGTATCGGTTAGATCTCTTACCAAAGGAAAAACACATATCAAGACCCTTCATTCTTCAGTAGGACCTCATTCTTTCGCTGAGACATCATAGCGAGACTACCTTCCTTTGCGTCGAGCTCACATTCTTTCGGTAAGAGGTCGTCGGGTCGGTGAGACATTATGGTGAATTCATTCCGCTTCGGCAAGACCACCTTCAGTCGATGAGACATTGGACCGACTAAACCCTCTGTCAGCAAGTGCAGCCTCCTCGGCAAGACATCGCCCTATCGGCCAGATGATATACCAATGGCAAGATGTCATGGTGAACTCATTATATCATCTCATTGTCCTCGAGCTCCTACTTGTTCAGCGAGACATTCGGCTTTCGGCAAAACCTTTTATCGAAGCTATCCTATTTCGGCGAGAGATTACCCTCTATGTGCACCACGGTCGGCGAGACTATTGGGTCGGGGAGATATCTCCCCAAACTAAAAATATTATACCGAAGGCCCCCTCGTCGGCAAGACCCTCCTCATTCGGCCAGACCTCATGGCGAATGTAAAATTTTCTCTCTGACGACGGCCTGGTAAACAACTGTCGAGGAGACTCTCCTCTATCGCCAGGACATCATGGCGGGTTCCATTAGTCACACCGAAGGTTTACAACCATCGGTGAGACCATCACTTGTCGGTAAGACATTACACCGACTGCCTCCATTCCTTCTGAGCTCAAACCTTGTGTTGGTGAGACTCCCACTGGTCGGCAAGATATCTTGGCGATGCCAAAACCTTTTGGCCAGACTGTGATTAATCGGCGAGACCTCTCAACGAAGTCACAATCATTTGGAGGGCTCAGACCATTTTGGGGAAACTTCATCCTGTTTCGGTGAGACACTAAGGCTTTGGTGAGACATTATGCCAATATCAATTCCTCCCAGCGAGACCTTTTCTATCGGTGAGACTTCACTTGGTCAGCGAGACCTCACGTCGAGCTCCTTTATCTTTCAGTGAGCTCGAAACATTTCGGGGAGACCTCCTTCGTTCATTGAGACATCACACCGAGCTCCAACTTTTCTCCCCGATGACACCCCTTTTCGCCGAGACCCCAAGTTAGTCGCTCTTTTTCTTGTCGGGGAGATACATAAAGACTCATGGCGACCTAAAAGTCCTGGTGACTGGCGCACTCAGCCAAATGGAACGCACTGCTAGTCGGCAAGACAACGAGGGGGTCTTGCCAACTTTCTTCTCTGAGGAGTTTTATGCCAGACTGACTGAGTGATCCCTTTCAAATGAGCTCCTTGTCAAATGGCATTAGATGCATGACCTAACCCTTGATGCAAATGTCCCATTTGGCCCTTATAAACATCTGAAACATAACCTATCCTGCTTGATTGAGCCCATAGGTGAAAATTGGGTAACAAACCTCAAGAGTCTTCATGGAGATCGAGAGATAATAAAATGAGGGTGAGTGCTTTATAGGAGAAACCCTAAATGATAAAGGGATTAGATCATTACAAGTATCAACATATTATACAATGAGACGAAAGGGTCTAATAATAACTCAACTAGTTAACAGAAAAAAATACTCCCAAGTTTAGCTTAAGCACATGAAATGAATTAGTCTAATAATCAACTAAAGATTAATTAATTATTAGCCAATGCATTATTAGTCTAACAAGAGTATGATTTTCCATGAGGCCTCCCTTAAAAAAAGGAAATCCCCCCTCTACCATTTCTACTAAAAATAGAAAGAAAAAATATTGCTCTATTGTGTCTAAAGATAGCCCCTTCAACATTTTGGATGTTGAAGTGAATTAAATTTAATGCTAATGCTAGAGAATAATTATTTGTTGTCCTTGGGGGCAGAAGATCTATCAGGTTAGCCAACCAACTAGTTATGAGGCCTTCTTCAGGGTCCAAATGTAAAGAGACAACCCCCTCCCCAAACTTGGAGGGTGATGATTCAAAGGATGAGGAGTTCATCCCTCAACTGGAGGTGTCTAAGCATGACTTCATTTATGAGGAAAGGGTAGAGTTGTTGTATATCGAGGCCTTGGATGAATAGTTAGAGGAAATGGAGGGGGAGTTGGGTTCTGGTAAGGAGGAGAATTTGAAAGGTGATGGGGAAGGTGAGGTTAACAAAGAGGAAGATTATAAAGAGGCCCCAAAAGTTGAAGAGGAAGAAATTGAAGGTGATGAATAAAATGAAGTAGAGGAAGATGATAACCAGATGGCTAAAGAAGAGATTTCTATTTTTCCTCACCACAATGATCACAAGGAGGCCAAAAGAATATTCATTATGAGTATTGAGAAGGGGATACCTTCTTAATTTAAGTATCAATGAGAGAAATCACACCGGTAGGTTAAGAAGATGAAAACCATGATTGAAATAAATAATGATAAGATTAAAAGAAGGGAGAAGGCCATCTGTAGTCTCACCAAAGTTACCCAAGGTATCATGCTAAAAGCTATCATGGGGACAATGCCAGGAAAATCCAAAATTAATAAACGAAAAAAGAAACTTGGTGTTGTTGAATACCATCATATGACTAAAGAAAATGAAAGAAGAAAGAAGGCCCACACTAATGATGATTGGGAGGCACCGTTGGATGCTCTACAAAAAAATTGGGACCTTATAAGTTGAGTCTTTTCATTTCATTGGTGTTGTTTCTTTGATTGTATGTGTTGTTGTTCTCTGGTGGCTTGTGTTCTTGTTTTTCTATTTTGATATTTTTGTGGGTCTGCGTGTCTTTAGTTTAATTTATCTCTATTAATGTCTTGAACTCTTGATTCAAGTCCCTTTTCTCTAATTATATAATAAAAAAATCAATATAAACTTAGATGAAATTTTCACATCCTAAGGCTTTAGATTGAATTTTGATATGGGTTGTGAGTTGAATTTTGTAATTCTTGATATATGGTGACCTCAATGATTTTATAGTAGGATAAAGTAGTATATCTAGAAGACTCAAGGAACAAATGTTTTGATGAGTCAAAGTGTAAAATTCCCCCCTTGATTGCTAATATTTTTTTACATATCAATTCACATCAACCACCAAATTAATCAACCAACTTCATAACTTCTCCAAATAATGGTGGTTACAAATCTACTCCACCACTTAAGATTACACTCAAATTTGGTAATATCCCAAGGTTAGGGTCATCCCTAGACCTAGACCTAAACCTAAAGGATTCATTCATGATGACCCTACCTATGTATCACCTTTGAGAAATCAAAGACTTCGTAGTTTGTACACCAATGTTAGAGGGAGTTAAATTCTCTCCTCTTGTATGAGATCTTTGATCTCACCTTTAAATTATGACTATTCATTAAGTGTAAGCTACCAACTTAGCCCACTTATAATAGAATGATTAAAAAATTACCATCAAGTGTTGGTTCCATACCAAAAAATTGTTGGCCCCACGGTTATCGTTGCACCAAAAGGTCGACATGTTAATGTTTGATACAACCACCATAATTAACAGATCCACGAGAGGCGGTTAGGCCATGTCACAAATCTCAAGGGGAGCATTGACCATTTTCCAACTATCTCCCCCTCAATGCAAGCCGAGGGGATTCGAACCTGACACCTTTGGTTCTGATACCAATTGTTGGCCCCACGGTTGTCGTTGCACCAAAAGGTTGACTTCTTAATACCCAATACAACCTCTAGAGTTAACGGATCCACAAGAGGTAGTTAGTCCATGTCACAGATCTTGAGGGGAGGATTGACCATTTTTCAACAAAATTACCAATCATTCATGTACAAACATACAAAAATGCACATGGGGTTCATATCCTTTCATAATCCCAAGACCACACATAATGATTCTGGGGCAACCACGGTAGGAGGCTCCTCAAAGAGAACAATTTGGACCATGCAGTAGGAGTAACACAACAAAAGCAACACAAAATATGGAGGCAAATGCAGATTCAATTATTCTCATTAATAGAAATCTCAATTACATTCGGTCAGCAACATCCGAGCTTATAGATTCGACTCACAGGCCTGATAAAACATGCTCAAAAATACAAAATTCCAATATGCTCCTATATGCGAGTAAAATCTTACAAATCAAATCTATCTTAATCTACTCTATCAACTACTATCCATTCTAATGATCGATTACAAGATTTATATCATATCCACAATTTTGGAACCATCTGCGTCGGCCAAAGATCATCACATTATCCAAGGAAAGAAAATGTAACGTGTGCATGAATAGGTTGGCCTCAAATTTGAATTATTCTTCAATAGGTGCATAAGATGAAGTGTTGACCCATAATGGAGGTCGGGGACACTCCACGAAACAATTAAAATCACACTGTTCAGATCTGCAAGTCATGGGAATGATCCACAATGATCGAACTAGCCAAAAAATTTGAAATTATTTCGGTGTCGGTTCAAGAAACTGCCATGAAATATAGAAGTGATAACTTGCCAGAAAAAGATCCAATCACGCTCAAATCTTGGAACAAGGAAAATGAACATGTCCACAATGTAAACCAAGATCCACAGGAACTGGTGAGAAAATATGACGAATCCACCAAAATGAATTGAGAAAGAATAGAACAAGAACAAAAACTGAAAGAAAATATTTTTGGTTGATGCAAGATTGCCAAGAACCAAGGATGCTACTGCATCATACATCTAGGGTTAATGAAAAGTGAGTCCCTCACTTTGCTAGGGCCAAAGGAAAACCAAGATGGTCTACCTCAACCTGAGAAATCCAAGAAGAATCCTCCACTGGTCTACCTTCCACTTCACAAGGTATTCTTTGTACTATCTTCCACGAGTCTTCCTTCCATCCCTGACATCCAAAATCTCTTCAAGCTCATCTGACTGTTGTTTAGGAAACTGATTTTCCAATTTTGTTTCACTGTCTTCACTGAATTCTGCTTCATGGTACTGATGTAGATCTGCAATGTTGAATATAGGCGATATACCCATGCCATCTGGTAACTCCACTTCGTATGCATTTCCTAAATAAAATTTCTTCAAGATCTTACAAGGTCCAAACTTCCTCATCTTTAGCTTGTTGTATGTGCCAACTGGAAACCTTTCCTTCCTCAAATATACGATCACTTCATCTCTAATTTTGAATTCCTTATGTCTCCTCTTTTCATCTTCTTTCTCCTTATACTTTTGGTTCATATCTTCGAATTGTTGTTTCACTTGAGTATGCATTTTCTTCATGTGTTCTGCAATTTCTTCTCCTTCTACACTCCTTTATCTTCCATACTGATGTCTCTCAACTCTAATATACCTCTAGGATGAACTCCAATAACAATCTCAAAAGGTGTCTTTCCTGTACTTCTATTTACTAAATTGTTGTAAGCAAACTCTGCTTGTGCAAGGACTATATCCCAACTTCCGGTCTTCTCTCCAACCAAACATCTCAGCAAATTCCCTAAAATCTTGTTCACTACCTTTTTCTATCCATCTGTCTGTGCGTGAAAAGTAGAACTAAAATTAAAATCCATCTTCAACTTCTTCCAAAGTGTTCTCCAAAAATAACCAACAAACTTTACATCTCTGTCTGAAACTATACTCCTAGGTAATCCGTGTAATCTTACCACTTCTTTGAAAAACAAGTCTACTACATGTATTGCATCTGTTGTCTTCTTACAAGGTATGAAATGTGCCATCTTAGAAAATCTGTCTACCACCACAAATACATAATCATTACCTCTTTGTGTCTTCGTCAAACGAAGTATGAAATCCATGCTGATATCATCCCAAGGTCTTCCAAAACTGTCAAAGGCTTATACAATCCAACATTCTGACTACTTCCTTTTGCAACTTGACAAACTCTACAACTCAACACAAATCTCCTAACATCCTTATGAATATGGGGCCAAAAGTAATTCCCACTTACCAATGCTACTGTCTTATCAACTCTAAAGTGTCCTGACAATCCTCCACTATGCTTTTCCTTCACCAAGTTGTCCCTCATTGAACTCCAGGGTATACACAACTGATGTCCTCTGAACAACATATCCTCCTAAATGAAATAATCCAACCACTGACTTCTATCCTCCAAAATAGGTTCTTTACACGCTCTCCAAGGTTCTACAAAATTTGGGTCTTCCTCATACAAGTTCTTCAATTCCTCAAATCCTAATACCTCCACTCTCATCTCTATCATCAAATTCCTTCTCCTACTCAAAGCATCAACAACTCTATTTGACTTTCTACTCCTATACTTCAAAACAAAAGTATAACTCTGCAAGAATTCTACCCATCTCATGTGTCTTTGATTCAACTTACCCTAACTGTTCAAATATTGCAATGCTTGATGATTTGTATACAACACAAACTCCTTAGCCAACAAATAATGTCTCCACTTCTTCAAGGCTTGAACTATAGCATAAAACTCTTGATCATACACTAAATATCTTCTCCTGGCATCATTCAAATTCTCACTGAAATAAGCTACAAGTCTCCCTTCTTGACTTAATACTGCTCCAATTGCATTTCCACTTGCATCACATTCTACTTGAAATACCTTATTGAAATCTGGTAAAGCCAACATAGGCTGCTTAGTCACCTTCTACTTCAACAATTCAAAACTTTGATCTGCTCTAGATATCCACCTAAAATCCTTCTTATCTCCTCTCATTGTTTTTGTCATAGGGCTACAAATAGAACTGGAATTCCTAATGAACTTCTGGTAGAAACTAGCCAATCCATGAAATGATCTTACCTCTCCAATGCTATCTAGTGTAGGCCACTCAACAATTACTCTTACCTTCTCAGGATCCATCTTCAAGCCTTCCGCATATATCACAAATGTTAGATATACCAATTATTCCTTCATGAAACTACACTTCTTAATGTTTATCAGCAACTGCTCTTCTCTCAACCTCTACGAAACTTGTCTTAGATGCAACAAATGTTCTTCTCTATTGTTACTGAAAATCAAGATGTCATCCAAATACACAATCACAAACTTACCCAAGAATTTCTTTAATACCTCATTCATCAACCTCATGAAAGTACTCGGTGCATTTTTCAGTCCAAAAGGCATCACCAACCACTCATACAATCCTTCATTTGTCTTGAATGTTGGTTTCCACTCATCCCCTTCTTTGATTCTGATATGATGATATCCACTCTTCAAATCTATCTTTGTAAAGTATTTAGCTCCACTCAAACAATCCATAATGTCATCCATTTGTGGCAAAGGAAATCTATACTTCATCGTGATCTTGTTTATGGCTCTAGAGTTTGTACACATTCTCCATTCTCCATCCTTCTTAGGTGTTAACACAACAGGTACTACACATGGAATTAAGCTTTCTTTGATCAAACCCTTCCTCAAAAATTATTGCACTTATCTATTCAACTCCTCATTCTCTATCAGTGTCATCCGGTGTGCTGCTTTATTAGGCAAACTAGCTCCAGAAATCATATCCATACAATGACTAATACTCCTTACAAGTGGCAATCCATCAGGTACATTATCTAAAGTGATCTCCTCATACTCTATCAACAACTCCTTTATATCTTTCGGGTGTTCTTCTACATGCTTCAAGTCTTTAGCCTTCTTAGGAACCAAGGCATAGCACACATTCTCATGTCTCAATCCATGAAGGAATCTCCTTCCATCAACCAGACAAACCCTAGCATTTGTACAAACCTCAACTTTAGGAACATCTTCCAATGGCAACAAAGTCTGCTTCATCCCATTAGCAACAATGGTGTATATATTATTCTTTCCATCATGAATAGTCTATCTATCATACTGCCAAGGCCTTCCCAACAAAACATGGCATATATCCATAGGCATGACATCACACAAAACTTCACCATGATAATTTCCTATCTTCAATTTCACCAAACATTGTTCACTTACCAGTATCTTATGCTGATCTTGAATCCAAGCAATTTGATAGGGCTTCGGGTGTTTCAACCTTTCCAACTTCAATTTAGTCACCATCTCTCCAGAAACCAAGTTTTCAGAACTTCCACTTGTTGTGCAGTTTTTGCACACACGCCCCGCTGAAAGCAGGGACCCTCTTTTGCTTTCGCTTTTGTTTTTTGGCCCTTTGATTTTGGGGATTTTACATTGCCTTGGTATGTGCTTAATATGTTTATCTTGCTTGCCCAAGCATTTTCCCTAAGTTTCATATTGAAAACCTTATGTTTTGGGCAAGGTTCAGGTTTTTGCCCTAGTTCGGGATTTTCTGGTCCGTCCAGATTTTCCCGGATTTCATTCTAACTCCGGTATCATGCTATTGTTCGAGTTTTTGAGCCAGTTCAGGATTTTACGCCCTGTCCGGATTTTTCCAAATTGCGCTCGAAGTCCGGCTCGACCTGTTTTGCACTGCAGTTCAGAGATTTTTGGCCTTCGCGAAATTCCGCCTGGGTCAAATTTTTTCGGATTTCTGTTTGACCGTTGAGTTTCCGAGTCTGGTCAATTTTTGGAGCTTTATGCCATTTTTCCTTATCATTTGCGTTCTCCTGAGTTGAGATGTTCAATCGTGTTTTGCTTTAAAACGTTATAGTCTTGCTTGGAGTTTGAATTCCTGTGTGTTTGGACATTTCATGGCTTGCCCTATGTGTTCATGGTTAAAATATAGGGTTCCATGCCTAGGGCATTGTCATTTCTTTTCGATTTGTTTTAGATTGAGCCTAGAATTCAAGGAAGATCTATTGAAGGTTTTGAGTTAACGATTTCCATGCCTAGGTTCCTCAAATTTGTGATCTTCGATCAATTTGAGTGAATTCGTGTAGGATTGCTGATGTTTGGGTTTTCTGCCTGGTTCGATATTTTCCTGTCCGGTCAAATTTTCCCGATTTCTCCTTCTTTCGCTCATTTTCTCGAAATTCATTCAGTGTTGTCATTTTTGGGAAAATCTGGTTTGGCCGGATTTTCCCAGATTTTCTGGGAGGCACTGCAGAACTTGAAAATTGGATAAAATGGATGGTCTTAATGATAAATTCTTAACATTCCATGCTTTTAATTGAATGAATTACATGGTTATCTACAATTGTTCTGCATTTTGGTGATCTTATTGTTGATTTTGTGCCTTCTTCGCAAGAATCCGCCTGGGCTGGATTTTTCTGGAATTTCCCTTCTGGCCCGGATTCCGCGGTTGGCTCAAAATCCTAGACCGTTTGCTTGCGATTGAGCGACGTTTCTGGGTTGATTTCGATTTATGTTTGAATTTATTTGGATGACGAATACATTGTTGATGATGGATTAATCTTGATCTTCATGTTATAATTGTGTTATAATGAATATTAATGGTAGTTTTTGTTGAGTCGTCAAGGAAATTCTAGAGTTGAAGTTTAAATTATGAAGAAATTTGAAATACTATTACTCCCCCCTTGGCCTACTTGGGTAGGGCATTTAATTTGGGGCTGCATTGAACTTTGTGCCTTGGTTCGAATTATGTTGAGGATCCCAAGCCGACCTTGGATTGAGTTCATGTATTTAATGCCATTTTATTTAATTTTGAATTCTCCTTGGGCCGACCTATTTTATGGCCATTTTTATTGTATAAACCCTTATTGGGCCGACATGCTTTGGGGTTCTCTATAAATTGGGCATTTCGCCTCATTTGTAAGGGAGATATATAGAAGATAGATAGAATAGAATACATAGACAGATACAAGCGAATTTAGCAGTAGAGCAGAAGTAGAAGTTAGTCAATTTCTGAGCAAGTGTTGTAACAAAACATTGGAATTGTTGCTGAAATTTGGTGATTCAATACAATTGCAGACATTGTGATTTTCTAGTGATCTCTTTTGTGTTGACTTATCTTGCATGGTTCTTATGATTCTATCTTTCAAATTGCTCAAGGTTATTAGATATATGTTAGATCTAATTCAATGGTGTTTATGATTTGATGCTTGAAGTGTTGCAGCGATCCCTGGTCCATACTTTTTGCAGTTAGCTAATTGTTAGTTGCTTTGCAAAGTTAGCCTGGACCTTTATATTCATTGTGCTTAGTTCAATTGTGGAGATTTGTTCATTTCAATTGCAATTGGGTTGTCTTGGATGAATTTTCATGATCTAAAAATCTTAATACCTTAGAAGATTGCATTGTTTCTGTGAGATTGTAGACTTATCTTGGTCAAGCAGGAATTAGTTTATGAGGGATTGGTCCATTTCAAGTATTTCATCATTTGCATTGTTAATCTTAGGAGTAGCTGAATTTAGGAATCTCTTTGAAACCCTAATCTTTTGTTATTTCTTTTATCATTTGAGTTAGATTTAGGATTGAATTATCATCATATTGCTAGATCTGATAAGTTCAAGATTCAGTCTTTGCTTGTAGTAAGGTCCCTTTGTGATTACCAACATTTTCACATTTATCACTGAGTTGTTTATGCATTGTCAAAACCTAACATTAGAGACCTTGGGGTTATCTCTTGAGGCTTGCTGATAGAGATTTACCTTTCAAGAGAGATAGGATATTATATTCTATTTCAAGAGAGATAGGATATTATATTCTATTTGAGTTGTTGCTGTGCAAAAAACATCATCAACACCACTATCAACAATCAATTTTCAACATTTACCATTCACCTTGCATCTGGTCTGAAACAGGTTCTTTCTCTGTAATGGATCTTTCTCCAATTCACTTTGACACAATACTCTTCTATTCACCAACACTTCTCCTTTTGGTTTGTTAGATGATTCAACATGATCTTCCTCAACAAAGGTTGTTCTTCTATTGTTCTCCATCTTTTTGTTTTTCTCTCCTTGATTACATTCAAATGCTCTATGTCCTTCTCCACCACACTTATAACAAGTTCCCTTGAATATTCTTTTCTCCTGTTCTCTATAATCTCTTCTATAACCTTCATTCTGGTAACCACCATATCCTCCTCTTCTGTAAGAGTTTCCATCACCTTTGTGGTACAAATTGTCATTCTTATTGACCTCCTTATCCTTACTCTGATCTGGAAAAGATCCTCTTCCTCCTCCAACAAAATTTCTTCCTCTTTGAAATATTTGACCTCTTCCTCGTTGTCTCTGCTCATGTCTTTTGTTTAACTTCTCTTCTACCTTTAGGGCACACTGATATGCCTCTTCCACACTCACCAACTTGATCAATCTGATTTCATCCTGTATAGACGACCTCAAACAATTCACATATCTGGATACTTGCTCAATCTCATCCTCCAAGTGTCCAGATCTGATATTCAACTTATAGAACTCCTCAGTATACTCTGTCACACTTGATTCTTTCTACTTCAAATTTTGCAACTTCTTGAACAAACTAATTTGATAATCTGCAGGCATAAACTTTGTCTTCAACTTATTCACCATCTGATCCCACAATTTTATCTTTTCTTTTCCTCTTCTTTGCCTATCTATTGCAAATGTTCCCACCAAAGGGATGCATGTCCTCTCAACTTTGTACAAGCATATTTCACCTTCTTATCTTCAGTGGTACCTTCAAATTCAAAATACTTTTCCATCTTTGTGATCCAATCAAGCAATTCTTCTGAATCCAACTTACCATTATAATCTGGTGGATTGAAATGGGGTTTTGTATTCACTCTAGTTAGGGCTCTTATGAACCTCTCTTCTCCCTGATCTAAGCCAGGTTGCTCTTCTCTTCCTCTTTCTTCCTGTACTTCTACTTCTTCATCACTCACATCATCAACTAGTCGACCTCTCCTCTAGGCCATTTCAACTACATCTAATCTGGCAACAATTCCTCTTAACATCTCCATCATAGCTAGGTCTACATTTCCACGTGCTCCATTTCCTCTACCATTTCTTCTTCCTTCCATCTTTACACAAGTCCTCTACAGCTGCAAGTTGGATCCTCAATCTTCCACCCTACAACAAATCTTCAACAGGACTCCACAAATTTTGATGACCTCATACGGATCGAATCTCGCTCTGATACCAATCTGGCGCAACCACAGTAGGAGGGTCCTCAAAGAGAACAATCGGACCGTGCAACAAGAGTAACACAAAAAAGCAACAAGAAAATGAAGATTCAATTATGCTCATTAACAGAAATCTCAATTACATTCGACTGACAACATTTGGGCTTACAGATTAGGCTCACAGGCCTGATAAAACATGCTAAAAAATACAACATTCCATTATGCTCCTATATGTGAGCAAAATCTTACAGATCAAATCTATCTTAATCTACTCTATCAACTACTTTCCATTCTAATGATTGATTACAAGCTTTATATCATATCCACAATTCTGGAACCATCTGCGTCGACCAAAGATCATCACATTATCCAAGGAAAGAAAATGTAACGTGTACATGAATAGGTCGGCCTCAAATTTGAATTATTCTTCAGCAGGTGCATAAGATGAAGTGTGGACCTATAATGAAGGTTGGGGACACTCCACGAAAAAATTAAAATCACACCGTTCATATCCGCAAGTCACGGGAATGATCCACAACGATCGAACTAGCCGAAAAGTTTGAAATTATTTCAGAGGTGGTTCAAGAAGCTGCCATGAAATCCAGAAGTGATAACTTGCTGGAAAAAGATCCAATCACGCTCAAATCTTGGAACAAGGAAAATGAACATGTCCACGATGTAAACCAAGATCCATAGGATCTGGTGAGCAAATATGATGAATCTAGCAACATGAACTGAGCAAGAATAGAACAAGAACAAAAACTAAAAGAAAATATTTTTGGTTGATGCAAGATTGCCAAGAACCAAGGATGCTCCTACATCAGATTCTCTCAAGCATACATCACATATGCACAAGGTGATTAACTCATACACATCACAAGTACAATAGTGACTAGCTCATACACACATCACAAGTATAATAATGACAAATAAGGAATTAATATACTTGACTTCATCATTATCAAGAGAATCAATAACAATATGTGCAAACTTGAGGTGATCTACACAAGTACATAATTGATTACTAACATATACACAGTGAGTGACTAGCATATCCATAATGAGTGACTAACATCTACCCTTTTAGTACATCCTAGATAGAAAATGAATGTTGGTGTTGTTGGAACCTATAAATTTGATGAATTTATAGTGTCATATTTTATCCCCTTGTGATCCCCATCAATTATGGCCAACCTAAGATATATCAATGGTGTATCATGTTCAAGTCCCTCTAGTGGTTGCATTTCCCATTTGTCAAGCTATATTCAAAAACCCATTTTGCAAAATGTCCAAAAGATGGTCTTTTTCCCACTTCTTTCTTTTCTTCTTCAAGTCTATTTGGGTATTAAAGTCTCAAACAAACATTTGGAGGAAGTCCAAAATGTCCATGTTCTTCCCTGATTCCCCCTTCTTTTATCTTTCTTTTTGTCTAATTGGGGATTTGGTTCCCAAACGGACACTTGGACTGAGGCCCAAGTCCGCTCTTGACTTCTAACCCCACTCTTCCCTTTTCTTCTTCTATCTGATCGATACTTTGGGTCCTGATCGGAATTTTGGACCTAAGGTCTAAAAGGTCCAAGTTCAATCAGGATTCATGATCTTGATTAGCGTTCTCTTCTTCCATATCATCAAGACTTCGGGTCTCGATCCTTCTTTGTTTTATGCTAAATTCCTATCGAGGTTTCATAACCCGATTGGACTTTTGGACCAAAGGTCCAAAATTCCAGATCTATTTCAATTTCTTGGACTCGATTTCCTTCCTTGTTGGAACTTTGAACTTTTTCTAGACTTTTGAATTTTTAGCCTGATAGTCCAAATCCAATTTATGTTTCTGCTACCGCCCCCCAATTCTTTTTGCCTTAGTTTCCTATTGGGGTTTTGAGACTCGATTGGACTTTTGGACATTCTGTGAAGATTTTTTGTTTTCTCCATTAATACTATAACAACTCTCTCAACTGCCATATTTGATTCTTAGGGATATAAGGATGATCTTAAATGCATTTTTCAACAACTATAAGTGGGATATGGTGGTGCCCATGCTCCTTTATGGTTCTCAGGCCTCCTTTCTATCAAAGATCCAATCTTGGCCGTTATTTTCTATAGATTTTGTAGGGGTTTTATTCCTCGTTTGTGTGCTCATTATGTAGGGGCATGGCTTCATCATGGGAAGCCAGGTGTGTGTCGTACAAGCAAGCATAGGGGCATGTACAATTTTTGACATTTATGTTCCTCTTCCCAACGTCTCTTTATGAATTAAAAGAAATAAGTCTTCCTATTTTTGAAAAAGGAGAAGGTTTTTTTAGAGGAAGAAAATAGAGAACTGAAGAGAGAAGCAATTATAAAGCCAACAAAAGAAGATATTCACAAGAACCCCTAGGTTTTAATATCTAGTTTTGGGTATAGGCATTTTATATTGTAATGATTTGAGTTTGATCCCGAGCTTGTAATAACATTTGTAAACTTTAAATATTGTGTGATTAAAGGCGGAATCAACCTTAGCAGAGTGTCTCCTTATGTATGGTATGCATTTCTAGATGTATAATTGATTAGTTTTTCAACTAGAAGTTTGTAAAATCTATGCAAAGCCTTTGCATGGTATCTTTTCAATATAATAAATGAAATGTGTGGGTATGCTTGAGGATTACTAAGTAGACTCTCTTAATATTTTTCAAATATATATTATCTTTCTAAATGAATGTGTAGAGCCAACTTTCTTGTGCATTTTGAAAGGCATAGTCTTTTGTGGTGACTTGATTAAGTCATTGCCTTGTTTTCAGTTATTGCATCTTTGATTAAATCTAGAGACTTTGTCGCCCAATGGATAAAGGCATTGATTTGTGATTGGATTTCCCTCCTATCATCCTCAACACACTCCAAATACATCAACTCAAAAACATTTAAAGTTTTACTTTCTATGTGTTTTACTGTCATGTCTGAATGAATAAAACAATACAAGGGTGCATCATAAAATCATTCTCAAACACTTATATGGTAGATTATCTATAAAATAAGGTATCCATCCTTACATGTCCAAACTAGCACATAGGTATATTGGAATACATTGTGCAGTGGGTATAGTTTGTTGGAAGGTATTGTTTAGCATTTCAATCATCAATTTGGCACTTTAAGGAGAACCCCCCTTGGTTTTGCAAAGCTAGAAGTGAAGGAGGTTTTACCCAACCTAAAGATAGACTTGTGGTAATTATCCAGGTTTGACACCCTTGGCACTTGGAAGATTATAAAATCTTATGGATTTTGGGCCTACAACTTTAATCACCAACAGGTGTATTGTGTACAACACAGTGGGTCCCATCCTTTTCCCTAGAATTCTACACTAGTTATGATGACGGTAAGCTTCCCATACCACTTGTGACACCATCAGATGACTACAAAGAGGATTCAATGTAACTCATACTACACTACGAGTCCACCTTCCATCCCTAGGGTCATATAGGCACAAATGAGATTTCCATAAGTAATAAAACTATCTATCCCAATGGATTCCAACTTCAATCCCCCATAAGCCACCAACAACAAGTTTGTCCACCCAAAAAGAAGTAGCTTTTGACATACTCCACCTCGTGACCTTAATGATATTGCCAAATATCTTCTTCACAACTTAGGTAGCACTTGGAATCAATCACCCCCATGCTATAGGTGACTACCTTCTAACCCTCTCAATATAACTGTTAGCTTCGGTTATTGTTATTTGCACAATAGGGTAAATATTTGCATAACCATTCCCCTATCATAACTAGGGTAACCCTTGTCAACCTTCACCTTTGTGAACTAGGTGAATTCCAACTAATCCCTTGTAGTAGCCCATGCATCAATCATTAGCACATTCCAACAACTGCTTATCACTGCTTGAATACCTTAGAGGCTCACACTTGTGGGGGTCATATATAACAAGGTTCACAAATACTGGTCAAGTGGACCTAGATAAGTATATCACAATCAACTAATTTAGGAGCTTATACATAGAGTCTTGTAGGTCTAGAGTTCAATTTTAAACACATAAGAATCAAACTAAACCCACACAAGATGGCCTCTACTCAAAATATACACATAAACAAATATTGACTATAAAGTAGTCAAATTCACTCATTTCATACAAATAGATAACAAGAACACATTGCTTAGAAACACATTCTTTATTAATACAAGAGAAAAATATCCAACCTTGTTCCATAATACTTATATTTTTTTCCTACAAATAACATAGGTAATATTAAAGACATTTGTCATCCCAAGATCAACCCAAATTGAACATATAGTTAATATTATTAGTTCATTTGTAGCCCATTAAAAAAAAACTATGGTTTTCCCCATTAGATTTAGTTAGCCAATTTTTACATTATTGGATACAAGTTGTCAAGTTCTCTTCACTCATCCATAATCAAGTTATGAAGAGGGAAAGTCAAATGAGTTTAAGAACAACCCCAACCTTGGATTTATCCCCCTAAACCCTCTCCCTATTGACTTGAAGTCAAAGGGGCATTTTTCACCCAAGGGTTGCCTAAATGCCTACTTCCAAACAAAATCAAAGTCATATATATTTCTTCTCATAGGTTATTTCTCAAGGAACATACACTTGGAATTCCTACTGAAAAATCCATTAATAATTAATGCTCAATAGTAGATAGGAAAACACAGCTAAGCTCACAATTTAGAAACTCCACCCATTATTATTCATAATCCAACTTAAACATCCGAAATCTCTTATAAGTTCATCTCATTGACATAGGGGCTAGGCTTGTTACTCAACAAGAAATTACCTTAGTTCACACAAACTCATTAGGTTAAATGAATACTTAGATTAGTTCCTTACAACCCTAATCATATTTCCTACAGGTATGAGATGCTAAAATTATTGATGCCAACATAAATGATAGTTACTTATCATACTATGATGACACTTATAAGTCCTCGGGTTTAGTTATAAATGTATATTAAGCTCCATGAACATTATCACTCATTGGTGAAAAACTAAGGTTTAGTTATAAAGACTTCCAATTAAGGTCCAATTCCATTGTCACTCCATTGCATACCATTTATTACATATTACAAGAATCAATCACAAATGAAATTTATACTTCCAACAAAATCAATATAAGGTAAGCTCAATCACATTAAAGGACGAGGCAACAAGAAGTAATAAAACTATCACCCTAGCTAATAATTATGCATAATAGATTAATACGAAGTACATGCACTTGTAACAAAGCATAGGGTAGCTACATCTGTAGAAACAAGAAGTGTTACCATTAATATGTATGTATTTATGTGTGTGTATATAATATATATATATATATACACACACACACACATACATACATACATACATACATACATACATACATATATATATATATATATAAGTCAAAATAGTTGAGGGTATTGGTAAAGAAGAGGACGATGCGGGAATCAATTTACCCAATGTCAGTTCAACCATACTATCAAAGGACTCAAATCACCTACAATACCTAGCAATATGTGACTCTATGACAAATCATTTGAAGCACTACTAGGATCTCTTATAGGTGCCAAAAGTCAAGAAGAAGAAAATGTGTCATATCATTTTATTTAAAGACAACTTCCAAAAACGCCATACTCTACATATCATCTTATTTTAAAAATTCTTTGGACACTTTTTATTGTGTTAGTAAAAGTGTATGATTACAAATAGATAATACAACATTTCTCTATGGAAGATAAGATGATAATTTGAAATAAATAATATACATAATAAATTGTTACTGTAAAATTTTGCTAATGATATTTTCCTATTCTATCATTTTTTAATTTTTTTTCTATAACCATACATAATTCTGCTTGAACCTTTTTTGATTTTTGAAACATAACAAATGTTTAACCCTCTTGAATCTACTCCTACGATTGGTATATCCTAGTGTAGTACAAATTGTTTTGTATTTTTTTTTCCACATTGCACTTACAAATCTAGAGAAGGATTTAAGATTTTTTCCAATGCTGATGAAATCTACTAATTAATTGGCTTTCTACAAATGAGAAATATTTTGACTATCATTCAACTGTTGGAGGGTTCAAATTTTGCTCTCATTGTTAATTAGGTCATCTCTCTTAATTGGTTTTCTATAATGAAAATAATGAAATTGTTTGAAATGTTTCGTTTCCAAGTGTCTAAAGACTTGATTTATCGGTAATCAATCAATTTATCTTTAAATCAAGATAAAATCTGTTCATTATTATATTAACTATATCTATAATATTGATGGTAGATCGTGCATCCACTGTCAAAAAGAAAACCACCATTATAGTTTATCTCTGCTCAAATCTCAAAATCTCCAAATTCATAATGGAGAACCTCCACATCCCACAACTTACTCATGTGATTTAAATTCCAAATGCAGTAGAATGTCATGGTGGTAATGTAACAAAGATTGCTTCAGGTTGTGATGAGTAAATTGGTTTTTTGCCCTTTTTTATCTATCCCTTGTTTCAGGAAGTGAGTTCGGATTAGAAAGATTTCTTGAAGGTATTAATTGGGCAAATACTTGCTACTAGAACTTGCCAGTTTACCCCAATGCATTGCCTAGCATGCTGGTTTCTTACGCTGGCCAAATCCAGTAATGCTTTTTCCTATTGAAGATAGAACCCTAGGCCTCACTGTATGGGATCCATGGGAAAATATGCATGACAGGCTGCACCAAATGCCTATAATCATGCATGCATATCCATGTAGACTTCAAGTTATAAGTGTCCTCAAGTACAGTACATGTTATGATGGAAGAATTTGAGTGTCAAGTTTAGTTTTTGAGGATCTAGAGAGGAACAAGATTGATTGGACAAGCCCTCTTTGAGCCTTACCCTTCTTCGACACTTACAATTTTTTTTAGAAATTGATATGTGGAAGGAGAAGATGAAGTAAGAATATGGAAAGCTATATAGACCATTGTGAATATATGGCAGATAGATTTCGACCTTAATAGATAATCATGAGAGTAATATAATTTTAATTATAATGAAGAAGGGATAGTGGTGTAGTGGTGCTATTATATATGATGTGGAAAAGTATTTTCCTTGCATGCAACAAATAGAATGCATGAAACACAGTATTCACAGTAACTCATAGAATTCTAGTTTTGGGTAAGTTTCCTTCGAGTGAAGAGACAATTTCAATCCACGTATGGGAAATTGGTATTAGCTGCAATAAATGCAAAGTGTTCAGTCAAGGATGTAGAAGATGGTGCCCTTGCTTTGGAAGCACACTTATATCAAAGGGTCTAAAGAATTGGTAGTGGATTGCTCATAATCAAAACACATACATTCCTTATTATGAAATTTATATCGTAGGGTGATATACTATGAATATTGAGGAGTTTACTAAGAGAGTTGAACAGGCAAGAGTTACCACTCAATTGGTGGAGCTTTTAAATGGAAAATTGACCTGGATGGAGCAAAGAGGAACAGTATGAGCACTAGGTCACTTGGCAAAATGTGATAGTACTTTTGTTGCAAATCAGGCAGAAGCCCTTAAGATCTCTATGCATCTGGAATGAGGTCCCCTTTAAATTGTATACACGCATTGCTATTAGTAAGATCTTAATACTATTCTAAAGATTTCACCATAACATCTAATTAGCAAACATAGCATAGGTGTAGCTAGAAGATAAAAGTTATAAGAATATGCCATATACGAACTAGTATAGTTGGTGGTTTTAATTGAAATTTTTTTATCACCAATTTTATTTTCTCATTATAATCTAGATTGTTTTAATTAAGTCTCTCTAATCATATTTTACTCTCTCAATTTTATTTTACTTATAATAACCTAGATTCCAATGAATTAGACTATTGTCCTCTAGAATCTCTATGGTTCTACTATCCATCTTAATACATAAATCTTTGACCAAACTTCCCTTGTAACACTTTATACTTGGGCATCGATATTATAATTAATTAGGATGTTTTAATTTTTAAGATTAGGATCAATTTTCATAGGACTTGTTTATTTTTTCAATTAACCAAATGATTAATATAATAAATTGTGGTGAATTCATCCTCTGAACAAATCCTGTAGTCATGGAAATAAGGAGTCAAAGTGAACAATTTAAGATAATCAAAATTCTCCTAACAAATGAAAGAAAACAAGGTATGCAAAAACGCTTCTTAAACTAATTTTAAACCTAAGAGATCAGCAAATTTACCAAGAAGCTATTAATTTTCTCATTCACAGAAAATTTAAATTTAACTAAGAAGCTAGAAGAATCTAGACCAACTATAGAGGTACATTCTAGGACTTCTGATGTCAGCAAAATTAGGAAGAAACTATTAATTTTGTGTGTTCAAGGAAAATTTAATCAGCCTTGGATATAGAACAAGCTTGGACATCAAAAGCCAGATTTCATACCTAAACCACATACAACAACATATTGGAAAATGACAAGATAGCACAATCTGTTTGAAGTGACCAAGTAAAAGTTGAAACACATCTCCATGGCATGTAAAAGACAAATTGAAATCCATGAAGCTCAAAAGGAGGTGGAATTCATTTAAACAAAACTCACATAAAGATTTTTTGCTTAATGACTCCAAACATGAATCACAAAGGCAACATAAATGATGGTTTGCAAAAAGAGCAGGATAAACAAGTACAAATCCTAATTTTGGCTACATCATAATTGTTCTTTGAATAAGTGCTCTATTGCAGATCATTATTTACCCCCTTTGAACTAAACTATAAACAATTTGCTTGCATTTTGTTCCAGTAGTCAGTATTTTCCTACGAAAAAAAGGTTAAACACTCTCATTTATAGGAATCCAAGCATTGTAAATTCACAAGTAACATAACTTCCCATTCAAACGAATCAGATACTACATCCAAATAAAGCTTTGGATGTCACTCATTGTTAGTTATTTCTTTAACACCTACCTAATGGTCCCTCCTTATTTATAAACACCTGTTTTTCCCATCTTAACAGGGGAAAAGCTTGTGGGGAACAAAATGCATGGACCACAATATTGACAACCAGCTTGATTCAGTGGTCTTGAACATAAAAGTATTCAGATGACAATCTTTGCAGCTGCCTCTTTATCAGTGAACCATGTTGGTTTTTTATCCTTGGGAGAAAGCATCTGAACTGGTAACAACTCGTCATGCTGCTCATCATTAAACACTCTCTTAAGTGCATCTGCTTTATCAGCTCCAGTCACAACCACTGCAACATTTGCAGCT
Organism: Sequoia sempervirens; assembly: GCA_007258455.2. Taxonomy (NCBI): domain Eukaryota; kingdom Viridiplantae; phylum Streptophyta; class Pinopsida; order Cupressales; family Cupressaceae; genus Sequoia; species Sequoia sempervirens. The sequence goes on along the minus strand of VDFB02029549.1, from coordinate 17,056 downwards.
GAGTTAATTACAGGCAAAGTGAATGTTATTCTCTCTGGAGGTGGTTTTGGAGAGTCAATTATGGAAGTGATCCATTTCTCCTTTTCATTAAGAAGAGGATGACCAGGGAATAGGGATGCAATGTGACCATCGGGACCTATTCCCAAAAGAATAAGGTCAAATTTAGGGAAGCCGCTATCTTTTGACACATCTACAACCCCTGTCTTCACAAGTTGCCTCAAACCAGTTTCATAATCTTCCGCTGCAGCCTCTGCAGAAAGGGAGTCATTAATAGAATAAACATGACCTGGAACAACTGGCACCTGAAATCAGTGGCAAATAAGAAGTTACAAAGTTAATTAAAGCATGTAAAATATGTGCATATGATTTTATGCATAAAAAAAGGATGCAAAATTATATCTCAAAGAACTGCTATAGAAGCTGAAGAACACACTGTACAATAGTAAGGAACAAAATGGAATGCAGAATCATTAGTGATAACAAAGACCTATTATAATATTGGTGCTTGAATTATCTCTGAATACATAGTTAATTAGGTACAAAGATTACTCAACAAATACACATCATACAGGCCTCCAGTTCAGCTTACATATCTTGTGTTGCCACTCAAACCCATGAACAATAAAACCATGTCATGAGAACAAGTATTTTAGATTGTTCAACAAACATTCGTATGGTAATCATATGCTAACTTGTAATTGCTAACTTTGGTGTACCTTTGAAAGTAAATAATCATATGCTAACTTGTAATTGCTATCTGGATGATCTTTTGCTGCCACTCTCTCATCTACCCAAAACACATGCCATCAACCCCAATCGACGCTATTGAGATATGGAGGTTCAGTCAACTTCCTGCCCTTGGTTCAAATGTTACCATCACAAATGTTAACATAAATGGACATATGAATGGTCACAATTCCAAAATTTTGAAGAGAAAAACAAACAAATTAAATTAATGAAAATATGCCACTAAACTCTATGAAAATATTGCATATAATGGCATTTATTGTGTTACTCAAAAAGAGGTGCTTTGTGCAAAAATCTTGGTGAAGGTGAAAAATCATGGCCGATACTTTTCAATATTGAATTCTTTTCTTCTTTATTGTTTGTTAATGTGATGAAAATCTATAAGCATTTTCCACTTTACTTGAGAATCTGAGATACATTATGCTTTAAACAAAAAGTTGGCAAATTGCCAAGGATAAATATCAAAAAGATGCTTTATAAAAGTCCTATTAAATTTTCATTTTCAATCAGCCAATATTATTAAATTTTTTAATATTTTTCTTTTTTAAATAACCAGTTAGTCAACATTAACCACTTAAACTTTCCCTAAACCTTGTAGACATAAATTCAAAAATTGAAAGAACAGAACCAAGATCTGCAGAGGTTGTGCCAAACAAAAGCCAATCATATGAAACATGTTGATTTTTTTTTGTCTTGAAAGATCTCACAAAATTAGCAAACTTGCTAAAAAAAATATTTGCAGATTATTATTATTATAAGGCATTTGTGTAACCAAAGCCACCAGTCTGAATATTCATGTGTGACATTAATATTTCGAATAGGTGTTGCGGACCAAAACCAAAGAGAGCATATGTTGACATATTGACAATACTTTCAGTAAAATTTAGTGCAGTAATGGAGGAAAGACAACAATCCTGTTGAACCAATGGACCTAAAAACCAAAAGGAACTTAAAAACATCATGGGACCTGTTACAGAGATGCATTTCAAAGCCAAAAAATAGTGTAATGTCCCTGAATATTTGGTTTGAGCCTTGAATAATTAGAAAAATAATTTTTTATAGCTCAATTATTTTTATTTGGCTTGGTGGACATAGGAATTAATTTCCCATAATTTATTATTATTTTATGTGAAGCCAAAATATTTTTATAACTTTTCTATGAGGCTGGGCGACCCCTTTTGGGAGATAAAAGGAGGGAAAAAATAATGAAAAAATGATATTTTAATTAGTGGAAAAGTGTGCCCCATTTGGAGAATTAAAAAAGAAATAAATTCAAATTTAAAAGGTGGAAATGGGCAGCCAAATTGGGTCGGCCAAATTGGAGGGAAAAGGTGAAGTTTGATATAAATGCAAGTTCATTGGAAGTCATTTCATCATCGTGCATATTATCTTCAGTTTGATTTACCAACTTGTTGCAACTATTCCAAGGACGAAAACCCTTGCGATTTGTGGGTGAGTTGGACGAAATCCTAGCTCATCTTGGGAAGACTTCATAACGGAGGTCTACTTGTGCTTCAATGCTATTTGGCGAAGGAGGAGAGCAAAATTCCAAATCAGATTTACAGATCAAATTTGAAGAAGACATCATTTGGAGAGATTTGTTGCATATTGGCTAGGGTTTCACCCTAGATTTGAGCGTCACTACCTAGAGAAGGAGCGTCTTGCTTTTGGAGGGCAATTTTGTTGTTTGATGAGATTTAGGGTTTAATAACATCTTCAGATTTGTAGCAGCAGCAGATCAGACCTAATTCACCATTGTTTGTGGAGTGATTTTTGGTGCTTATTGTCATCATTGCTTAGGGTTTTTCCCTACGTTTTGAGTACCATCATTTGGAGTTGTTCAGAGGGTGGTTGTGCATCAATTGTTGTTATTTTTGGAGCAGTAAAAACCTATCCAACATATTGCAGACCTGAGCAATCAGATTTGGAGCAAATCTCCTTGTTGTTGAAGAGTGGAAGACATAGGGTTTCATGCCCTAATTGGAGTGCTACCCTTGGGATATCATTTCTATTAATTTCTTGGGTCATTTGCTATTGATTTTTGGTATGTACAAGCCTAATTTGAAGTCTGATTTGTAGCAGCAGAGATCTGATGTATTATTGGGCATGATTGGCCTATTGTTTGAATATAACTTAAATATTTCAGAATTCTGATTTATAGCAGTAGCTGTTCAACTCAGAAAATCAGATTTTGTTTCATGTTTATACTTGCCATTCGATGATGTTTTGGTTGGATAAGTTTCATGTTTGGAAATACAATCATAAGGACTTATAATTGCTTTGTTATTGGAGCCTATGGTTGCTTTTGTGTTCGCTGTCCTTATTTGATTGCAATCAGAAAATCAGATCAGAATATAGGGTTTGAGAAGAAAACAAAAATTCAGAAAATTAGTGCAGAATTCAGAAATTGGAAATTAGAGATTTAGGGCAATATCCTAGCTGCCATATTTCAAATAGCCAATGAATGAACAAGATATGTAATGTCTAATGGGTTGAGCTATAAAGAGAAAAGGGGCCACTGGTACAAGCATGACCAGGGTCCAAATCTGCCTCACAACAATGAGGATGACACTAATCACCATATTTTAGAAGTCATGTCAGAAGGATGTGGAGTAACATACATGGGGTACATTCCATTTTGACTGTAGTTCAATTTTTAGTTTTAAAGAATATGGCCAAATCTAAATTGCATGCCACAATAAAGGCAGCCCATAACCTCACCCAACATGTGCCACAGAAATGTCTATATATCCAACATTTGTAGTTAATAAAACAGGCTATATAGGTGTTGGCGTTTCAATTTGCACCTCTCGAATGTGGATTAGAAATGGACAGCTATGCACAGTTAGACTGCTCTTCAAATTAGGAGGGGAAGCTCCCTCTTCGCTGATTAAGCTTAAAAAGAAATACTAAACTATTGCCAATCTTTTTATTTCTCAGCTAAGAGCAAAAGGGTATAAAACTCTTTGCGTTGTAGCTGAGGTTTTCTCTTTTCCAGAACTTCAAATACAACTAGGCCTAAATTAAAGATGCTTTTGACAACTCAAGTAAACTCAGAGCTTGAGAATCAGAAGTAAACAAGGAATGATTTGATTAACACAAAAGCTTAAATAAACTCGCTTCCAAAACACACCCGAAGACTCATTGTACTTATAAGATGTAAGCTGAAATAGAGATTATGCAAGAAAAACACATAAGATAAAATACTAAAAGAGATTGAGACAGTAGATCAGAGAAAAATAGGCATGAGATTTCCTTCCTCAAATTCTAATAGTAAATACACTTCTGGGACAATAGATTGTAGCAAAGATAGGCTTACACTATGCGACCAGATTACACTGAAACAAAGTGAATAGGCACTGAATAACAAAGTTGCAAGCAAAGTAGGCTCAACAATTTGTTATCACAACAACGGTTGAAAAGAAATAAGCAAGGTTGCCCTTATTTATACACGAACAAGGAGTAGGGAATCCTAAAATCTCCTTGTTTTTAACAACTAGACTTGCCAACATGCAAGCTTTATTTCTAAGACTAAACAAAAGATAAATAACAACTAACCACTTGCTAACATTAGTTAATTGATTTTAAAGCAAGAAAAGCTCCAACTTTACATTTGATATTTCCAAAGAATAGATATGCATGAATGAGAACAAGTTTAACTTGGAAAAGGCATCAGGTTAACTGCTGCTTTTTTAGTTCTATTCTTAGAAAACATCGCTTCCCTAATAGGTGACTCACTGATTGATAATTTTGGCGACTCTACAACTGGAGTGATGACTTCTGTTTCTTTTGTAGCTTTATGCTTCTGTCACTTTTCCTCATTTTCAACAAAAGAGTATTGTATGATGAAAATCTTGAATTTTGACTGTAAACACGGCTATGTTCAGAAAAGTTTTGCACCAACTACTGAAAATAGATTGCTGATTTTTCTCCAAAAAAAAAGAAAAAGTTGAGGTCTGGGTTTTGTAAATAATCACGACCTGAAGAGACCCAGATTGTCAGATTTTTAAAAATTGAGGATTTCCTAAACATGTGCGATCTCCTAAAAAGTAGGGTCCGACATGCAAATTTTTAAAATTTTCCAATCTTCAAGAGGAATAAAAGGCAAGTGGACCCAAATCGATGAAATTTGAAAATTCTGACCAAGTGTTTCTGAAATGTGATGCCCTAGAAAATTGGACCATGAAAAGCATGCCTCTGTGCTTCCCAATCGTGAATCCATGAAGGACACTAAAAAAGCACTTTGTTTGAGCCTCCAAAATCTTGATGAGAAGAAAATTCTATCTTTCTTCCTTTGAAATCCAAGCTATAAATTATGAAGAATGAATGCTCAAAGCTTTCTTAAATAGAGTTCGAAGATGAAAAAATGCTTTTTTGGAAAAACCCTAAAATTTTGGAGTCAATGCATGAAATAAAAACTCCACATGCAAAAATCTAGCTTTGTTTGCATCAAAATGGAGAATTCCTCTTGTATAGGACAGAAAAAGCATGCGCATGAGGATGTTTTCTCTTTTTAGCACGAACAACAGAAATCAAAAATTTTCTAAGGCAAGAAGACTTGGGCGCCCTCCTTGAAAAAAGGCACTTGGCTTTGCCAACCTTAGAAAAAAAATCACGATTTTCAATTTTTGCTTTCGTGTTTCCACCGGAGCTTGCTTTTGACTTTGACGATTCGGAAAACTTGCACTACCAACTGATAATCTCTGTTTGACCACTACTAGAGTGATCCCCAGCTTTGTACCAGCATCTGATGACATTGGATCGCATTTGCATCCCTCGAAAACTACTGACAAAGGCTGAATTGAAGAAAACACAGATGAGGCAAATAATATTCTAAGTGTTGGGATGCTAGGCACCCTCCTTGAAAAATGGCGCCCAAGTCTTCCAAACTTAAAATATTTTTCGAGGAGTTTTTTTAGTTATTTTCATGTTTGCTTCCGACAAAGCTGGTACCCCCTATTCGGGCATCATTTTTTGCCAATTGATGAATAACTGATACTGAAAGGCAATCAATTTGGCAAGCCTGATCAAATCTGAGATGAACAATACCTTCTACCAACCTCGAACATTGCATTTGATTGATTTTATGAGATCAACTGGGCTAATAGAGGCATTTTGACAAATTTTTGAATGGACAAAAAATATTCTAAGGCACAAGAAGCTAGGCGCCCTCCTTGAAAAAAGGTGCCTGGCTTTGCCAGAGTTAGAATATTTTTCACATTTTTCAACTTTTCTTTGATTTTCCTCATTTTGTGTGAAATGCCTCTGTTTGATTTGCAATTCCCACTATCCGACAGATCCTTGAAGAGCTTGAACATATTTGATGATCTTCTTTTCCCCAACCCTAAAAACTGATTTTGACTGCTTTATGTGCAACTAGAACTAGGTTGTCGAAGGAGATTGCACATTTTCCGAAAAACGGAAAAAATATTCTAAGGCAAGGGATCTTGGGCACCCTTCTTTGTCAGGGGCGCCCAAGTATACCAGAGTTAGTTAATTTTTATGATTTTCATCTTGCTCTTCGTTTCTGTTCACCGCCTTGCATTTGCCAACTACATTCACCGTTTCTCGTGTATCAAACAATGTTTCACGTCATCTGTGCAACATTTGAGACTTTGAATCTGATGCCTAGCAGTTGACCTTCCCCCATTGATGACTTCGAAGCTGATGTTTTGCCTTCTGAAAAAGCAAAATAGACCCACCAGAGAAATACTAACCTTTTGATGATTCTGATTGGACCAACTTGATCGGGAAGTGTTTTAAACCAATCAAAATTAGTTAGAGCCTTGGGAACCAAAATTCTATTTTTAGAAATTTTTGCCAGCATCCATTTGACACAAACCTAGAAAACCATAAATCAAGTCTATTTTTAGAAATTTTGACTTTTGACGACAATTTTTACAAGACTAACCACTTTTACAAAATGCCTTAATGAAGCAAAATTTTTAATTTTGGGCATTACAATTGGCTCTATCTAGGGACCATGTCAGATACTTACGACATAGGAGAACCAAGAATCTTTGGCTTCAAGCATAGACCAGTGTCTTATTAGTTGGGAAATAGAGTCAGGATCATTTCCTAATCACCTATCACAAGACTTTTCCCTAAAACACCTAGGACAAGACTTCCTAAAATCAACTAAAAGTTAGAACTTCCTAGATCACCTAAAACAAGACCACCTAATCACCTAGAACACAACAAAAACTTCACGGAATGGGGAAACACATCACGACATAATGCAAACAATATGGAAAGGGGAAACACATTACGAAAATAGAAAAACTGAAAGGAAAATCACTCCATCCCCAAAGGAATGAAGTGCTTTAGATAGTGCCTGCTGTATGGCAACGGGATGAGCCTTCCATCCATGTGCGAGAGAATGTAGGAATTCTCCCCTACGAACTCATGGATCTTGAATGGCCCTAGCCACAAAGAATCAAATTTGCCACGCATTCCCTTGGGCTCATGTCTCTTGTCCCATAACAAGACTTTGTCTCCGATCTCGAAGTCTCGCTAATGAGCCTTCTTATCAAAAATCTTCTTCACTCGCTCATGATGCTGAATGATTCTATCAACAACCTCCACCATTTATTCCTCTAGCTTCATTAAGTACAAGATACACTTCTCAATTGGATCTCTGAACTCCCCATTTTCTACTGCGGATGCCAGTTGTAAAGCAGACAGCTGTAGTGTAATAGGTAGCATAGCCTCCGTACCATACATGATGATAAAGGGTGAAGTACCAATGGCCCTCTTGGGAGTAATTTTGTCAGCCCAGAGAGCGTCATAGAATCTTTTGTGACAAGTTCATTGATTGGAATCAACTAACTTGTGTATGATTGAATTTGTGACAATGTTCTTGTTTGACAACTCAGCTTGTCCATTCTCCTGAGGATAATAATCTGATGAGTGTGACAAAGTGATGCCATGATCAAAACAAAATTCCAGTATCTCCTCAGATGAAAAACTTGTTGCATTGTCAACCACAATTTTGCGCGGCACCTCGAAGCGCGAAATAATATTCTCTTTCAAAAAGTCACACACAACTTCTGAGGTAGCCCACTTGGTTGGAATAGCCTCAACCCACTTCGTGAAATAATCTGTAGGTATAAGAACATAAATATGCCCCTTACTGGAGCGTGGGTTGATAGGACCTACTACATCTAATCCCCATTGCTGAAATGGAGCATCAATGACGACTGGCCTGAGTGGAATGGCTGCCAACTTAAGCTTGCCAACAAACTGCTAACACATTTGACATCTGTGCATCCAATCATATGCGTCGCGAAACATAGTCAACCAGAAAAACTGTGCTCGCAAAATTTTAAATGTTGTAACCCTTGATGAAAAGTGGCCACCGCATGCCTCACTGTGAAATGCTTCCAACAAACACCGTTGTTGGCCCTTGTTGACGCATATAAAAATGTTCCATCAAGCCCTTTCTTCTATAGAATGTTATTCATAAGCACATAACTCTGCGCTTTCAACTTCAATGTTCTCTTCTACTGTTTGTCCATGTGATTTGAACGTTCAGCATAAGTCAAAAAGTACCATATCTCAGTATATCATTCATCCATAGAATCAACAAGTAGGACCATGGGAAGATCCTCTTTAATGTCAAGTTCGATTTCACCATCGATGGCCTAATGCTTTTGATCACCATCCTTTGCTATCAACTAACATAGACCTCTCCCGCGAACGAGTTTGGTCAACTTGATCTCCAAGTCATACTCTTTAACTCTTGCAACCCAGTTAGTAGTTACCTCTCTTTGTGCCCATCTCTTGTTGAGTTAACACACTTTTAACCGTTGGATCGGTGACATACTGTTGTGTGGGAGTTCAAGATATAAAATTTGAAATTCTTCACAACTCTAACAACTACATACGTGTTCTTCTCAATTTGAGAATACTGCAACTCATTGTCTTTGAAACTACTACTCATGAAAGCAATTCGAGATTCAGTTTCTTCATTCAATTTTTGCGTCAGTATGGTAGACATAGTGCGTTCGAACGCGTAACAATAAAGGATAAAATCCTTATCAAATTCAGGACGAACCAGCACTGGTGCTTGGGCGATAGCTTTTGTTATCTCAACGAATGCCTTCTTGCCTTCGTCTGTCCACTTGAAAGCGGACATTTTCTTCATCATAGCAAATATGTCTTTCATCAGCTCTGAGAAGTCTAGCACAAACCTTCTTATGAAATTCACTTTACCAAAGGAGTGTTCTGCTTGTTGGTAGAGACAGGTTTCTGATGGAATCAACTCGACTAGGGTCAATCTGAGTTCCTTCCTTGGAGACAATGTGACCAAGCAACTTGCCCTTTGTCATTGCAAAGATGGACTTCTTAGGATTCAAGGAAATCTTATAATACTTGCATCTTTCGAACACTTCAACTAAGTGTGAAAAATGATCTCCCCGCTTTTTTGAGAAAGCGGTGAGGTCGTCAAGGTAGACGACAATTACTTTGTTCTTCAAATCCCCAAACGCCAAATCCATGGCTCTCTGAAATGTAGCACCAATGTTGATAAGGCCAAAGGGCATCCTTTCATAGGAAAACGTACCCCACTGGGTAGTGAAAGTCATCTTGAACTGACCTTCTGCTACTGCAATCTGATTGTACCCAGAAAAACCGTCAAGTAAAGACAACATCTCCGAACCGCTGACTGTCTGCAAATATGTTCCATGATTGGCAAGGGGTAGTTATCCTTGAGAGATGATTGGTTTAAGTTCCTAAAATCCACACAAATTTGGATCTCTCCATTTTTCTTACGCATAGGAACTATGTTCAACACCCAAGTGGAATGATGAATTGGAAAAATGATTTTAGCATCGACCATTTTTTGAATTTCCGCATAGATTGTATCTTGAATCCGCGGATTATAATGTCGTTATTTCTGCTTGAAGGGCTTAGCATCAGATTTCAAACGAATTGTATAAGACAATTCTCTGGGTGTGAAGACTTGCAAGTCTTCGTATGACCAAGCAAAAACATCTCAATATTGTTTGAACAAAGAAATGAACCTCTCATTTTCTTCTATAGTACAACACTTGCCCAAACAACATTTGCCCAAATTAACAAGCCGAGGCTTGTCTTCAATACCAATGTTTACTTGATAATGTTCAGCAAAGGTCTTGTTGACGGGTGTTTTATGACCGCACCAACACAGAATAAAGTTTCCAACGGTCACTCTATCCTCTCTTGATCAAAATCTCCTGCATGCTAAGATTGCGAAAGATCATGCATTCAACTCCAAGGTTCCTTTTATGCAGTGGATGTAGACTCAATTGGCTTGATGTGATTTACTGGTATTTCAAGGGGACTTACACAATTGTTCACTCGAGAGAAAGGGGTTTTTCAAGATTCGATAGATTTGTCAATGAAGCTCGAGTTTCCTAAGCTAACCAGAAAGTACTGAATTTGAATGGCTACAGGGATTAAAAATGCTATGATCTACTCTAGGCACGGGAAATCAAATATGAAACAAAAAGGCCTAAATGCGCCCTAAGAAGAGAAGGTGGAGAATTTTTCTAAGGCGTGGGAAATCAAACATGAAACACCAAGGAGTTAAATGCGCCCAGCAAGGCATATGATGAGGCAAAAAGTTCTAAGGCATGAAAAATAGCGAGCCCCCTCTTAAATGCGCCCAAGGTATTTCTAAGGCATCAAAACAAGAACATGACCTCTAGAATGCGCCCAAGTTGAGGACATAGTCAAATGCGCCTTAAGATGATTTGAAATAAACACACAACACCCTTCAAAGGCATCATGACAAAGTTTCCTAAGAAAATTTTCTAAGGAAAGAAATATGAAGCATAGATGTGATATGCGCCTGGCAGGCAAGATGATCAAGTACGCTCATGTCAAGAGGGAAAGATTTTAAATGTTGGGAATTTTAAAAGAATTAAATATTTTCCCATAAATATGTGAGATAACAATGTGTTACAGGGAGTTAAAAAGGGAAAATTCAAATTTTGCGTGGGAAAGAATCTTCAACGAAGGAAAATTTTATGATGACTAGGACCCGTCTGGGTGACAACTCCCCCATCTCCTCTCTAAAGTTAGAAAAAGCCAAGTAGTGGAAGGAGAGATTTAATGAACTTGCTAAAATAAACTCCCTCACACAATTATTTAAGCCACGGAGTTTTTATTTTATTCGCACCAGTTGCAAGTACGAAGTTCTGGCTCTGAGAGTGAGAAGAAAAGTGTTGAGGTGAAGTTGCTGAAGTGAGCAAGTCAAATCAGCAAGCTTGAGTGAAATTTTTCTAAGTGCCAGAAGTTATACTGCTGAAAGTATTGAGGTTTGAAGTTCGAAATTTTAATGCTGAAGGCTCTTCTTTTTCGAAGTTTACTCCATATTTTGGCCATCCCGAGGTGATTTATTCTCTAAGTTTGAATTTTAATGCTTATTTGTTATTTTCCAGGATGGCTGAAGCAGGCAGAGTCAACAAGGCTACAGGCAAGGCTGCAAATGCTAAAGCAAGCAAAGCCAACGTATCCAGACAGGCAGTGATAAAGAAGTTGAGCAAGACATTTCTTCCCGAATCCAAGTTTACCTCGAAGCTGGGAGAATTGAGTGATACAAATCTTGGTTCATAAAACCTCAGAGCACTCAGAGGTTGAATGTACAGGCTATGTGGCCACCCTCCATCAATCACAACACATCAGATTATGAAAAGTGGACTTTATGCAGCTGTTGGTTTTCCACCAGCCATCCAATGTTCGAAGCTGATCATGGAGTGCGCCAATTGCTACAGGCCAGAACGAAGGACCATTGTTTCCCCTGATGGCAAATTGTTTGCCAATCTCATGCCTGAGGCCATTGGAGAGGCGTTTGGAATCCCCACTTTTGATAAAATGATATACAGAATGAAGGATAGAGCTGAAAGGATGTACGCCTCTTCTTTTGAGAGGTGTGCCCGAATGATAAATTCTATTTGGATGCAGAAGCCCAGGCCTCCTCGCACCAAGCTTCCCAAGAAGATTATCTCAGATGATGTGAAGCAGGAATATTGTGATTTGATAATGATGCTTAGCCAGTTGAATGGAAGCTCTCAATCATACATCTTCGAGCCATGGATGTTTTACTACATCGGGATTGTGCTGGAAGGGAAAGACTATGTAGACTGGGCGAGAATGATAAGTGACAATTTGGATGAGCAGTTCAGGAATTTGAGGAGAACCAAGACGTTCTACATGAGCTCATATGTGATATATATGTTGGCTCGAATGACTAAATACAGAGGAATAACCTACAAGGAGCCAATTGGGTGTGGTCCTGAACAGTTCAAAATTCACGAGGCTTGCCCACAATTGCATCTGAGCAGTACCTCCAGTTACAAAAGGGTGAACGATGCCTTCACAATGCACATAGCGAGGACCCTTCAGCGAAGGACTCAGCAAAGAATATCAAAAGAGGCTCAGGAACTGATTGAAGAATATGAATATTGGTTTATCCAATTTCCAAAGTTCACCTATATCAGGCTGCAGGGGTTCACATCATATCCATACAGATTACCAAGATACCCCACAAATAGGATGGTAATGTTAGAAGTATCTAGGCAGCTCACTGCCTATGATAGAATTTAGAAAAAGAAAAAGAAAGGAGGGTTAGACTTCCCAATCACCATGGGAAATTCAAACGACGTTTGTCCATCCTTGCAAGCAGCCAAAGAAGCTAAAGATGAGTTGCAATTCTTCTACCTCTCGTATCACACCAATAGACAGGATTTCGATCCTTACAACAATATCAGAATGGTGCAAAGTGTGGAGTATAGGCACAAGGCACATATTGAGGACTTTTGGGCCAACGCAGTGGATGATGCTGAAGTTAGGAGAAGGATATTTACCAGAATTCCCTTGAAGATGATCAGAGAGTGCGTGATTGTTCCTGTTCCGGATCAAGTAGATGAGGACGTGAATGTTGTGCAGCCGGATTATGAATTAGTAAGAAACACAGAGGTCCCACTACCTGATTGGTTGAAACCAGAGATTACAGACTTGGACACATTATGCATACCAGTCTTGACATTCACAAGGAATTGGGTAGAAAGGCATGTGAATAGGCTTAAAAGAAGATCGATTCCTCTCACTGACAATCTCATGGGTGACCCAAAGGCCGCCAACAGCTGGGAAAAGAAAACAAGTCGCCCAAGCTTCAAAACCACTAAGGGAAGTGCAAGTTCAGCCGGTGCCTCAGAGGGTGGAAGAAGCATCACCCATGCCATCACAGACTTGCTCTTCAAGTGTGCAGGAGGTGTCTTTCTTTGGGAGCCAGAGAAATAGATCGAACGAGGAGCAAGAATTCCAAGAAGTAAACTAGCCACCTCTTAGAGAGACAGATAGTCTAAGTGTCAACGCTCCTAGGAGAGAAAATCAGCAGGAAGAAGAAGAGGAGACAGCAACAGATACCCACTTCCAGCAAATGATTGAGACAGCGCTAGAGGATGAAAATACTACAGGGCAGGAAGCTCGAGGTCCAGGAGAGAACGTTCAGTAGATGGAGATTGATGAACCTTAGCCAAATATTGTTAGAGAAGAAGTGCGTGATGAAGAAGCAAAAGAGGAGCAGCCACTTATTGTTTGCAACCCGCAGCAGGCAATACCATATTGGCTCAGGGAAAGAATGAGGAGGGATCCTGAGGAGGAGACTAACCCGACAATTGAAATGGAAGAATTCCTCAGTAGAATCAGCGACCCACCAGAAAAGAAGAGAGCCAGGAAATACTCAAAGATATCTACAGATAAGATTGGTTCTCGCACGCTTCACGTGGCTGTTCCCAGAGTAGAGTGTGACCGAGATGAGGCTGTACCTAAAAATTATGTGGTCACTACTGTGGAGTTGGGCCGCCCTACAGGAGCTCAAATAATTGAAGAATGTGATAACTCCTATTAGGCTCTGAAGGATAGGCTGCTCTAGACAGAAGGAAAGTACAAGAGGTTGAAAAGAGAACATAGAACATTGATTGGATATGTGCAGCACTTAGCACGTCCGTGTGGAGAGGAGAATCCAGCAATTGACCTTCCAGCTGAGTTTCCAAGAGAATCAATCAGTGGCCTAGAAGATTTGAAGAAGATAGCTCTGGAGGTAGATAAGTGGGTTGGCAATATTCACGTTGAGGGAGAGAAGTTCATTGATGATATCCCCTACTCTTTTTCAGCACGCCTCTAACATTCTTGCGCTCAGGGATAATGTTGATCAAGCTTGGAATGAAACCCATATTTATCAAGCTGAAATTGTTTCTCGCTTGGTAGCCTTGATGCATATGCCCACACAGACTCTGGTAGAGGGAGGAGTGATCCAGGAAGGTGATAGATATGATTTCCCGGGTTGGTATTCTTCAGCATTCACAGGTCTAGGCTTCTTCGATACAGCACAAGCAGAATCTGTTAGAGTTAGAAAAGGTATGGGAAATATACAGGAAGGAGTCCTGAACAAACTTGAAGCCTTGTTTACTAAAAGGCTGACTCCAGAGGAGGTAACTGCGGAGACCCTAAAGAGCAGATTGGAGCTTTTCTTCTCAGATGTGAGATCATTTGCCCAAGTGGATTTTGAGAACATTTCAACCTTCTCCAACATCATTCAAAGCACTTAGGATGCCTTAGTTGCTTGGGGAAAATCTTGCACTCGGCAGGGGCAGGCGGTCACAATGCTCGAATTTCAGCTCAACCATGTTCCGCCCATCTCAGTTCAGGAGGTTGAAGCAGTGTTGACCAGATTCATCCAGTTTGCAATCAGAGAGAGGGACAATGGGAACGCGTTTCTGGATGAGAATCTTCTAGATGATAGTGGGCATTAAATGCTTAGTGGTCAAAGGGAGAGAGTGGGCATTCTGTGCTCATTTATTACCCCACTCCACTTTCTGGCAGTTTTTAGGGCAGAATCTTGACTAGGGCTTGTGTGGCTCAATCTGAGCCATTCATTGTAATTCAATCTGAGTCGTCTGTTGGAATTGGCTAGCTATAAAAGGGGCATCCCCCCTCATTTGTATCATATAGATAGATATAGAGAGCAGAGAAGGAATAGAGAGAAATTGATAGCATAGCATAGATTGATAGATTGATAGATAGGAAAAGTAAGGAAAGTTTTCAATTGAATGCTTTGTAAGAAATTGTTGTGAACACTCCTATAATAAAAAGAGTTGTCATTGCTTGTGATTTCATCTTTTATTGTGGGTAGCTAGCAAGGTTTCTTCGTCCTTCCAATTCACATAGGATCTTAAAGTAGAACTTAGAGTAGAATAGATTTCATTTTATGCAAGTAGATAATTGTGGAATGTGGTGGTTAAATTGAGCAAGCTTCGCTAATCCATACCACTAGTGGGCTTATTGATGGTGGGTTCGCCTCGTGTGGTCAATTGGGATAGTTTGGACCTAACTCGATTATGATTTACATGTTGGTATAATGCCGTTGTGATGGTGTCTTCATGTTGAATTGTAATTTGAATATTTCTAGTTACCTTTTGAAGATTGCACTAGTTTCCGTGGAAGTTGTCCAAGGTGAGGCAAAGCAAAACTCGGGGTTGAAGTTTAAAGAATTGATCTCCACATCCCCGGCCACTTATAGTAGATCATATAGCATTTTTAATCCCCGCAACCATTCAAATTCAGTACTTTCTCGTTAGTTTAGAAAACTTCCGAGCTTCATTGACAAATATTCCAAATCTTGAAAAATCCCTTTCTCTCAAGCTTAACAATTGTAAGTCCTCTGAAATACCAAATCACATCAAACTTCAACTAAGTCTACGCCCATCGTGATAAAGAAACCTTTGAGTTGAATGCATGATCTTTTCGCAATCTTAGCATGCAGATATTTTGATCAAGAAAGGATAGAGTGACCATTGGAAACTTTATTCTCGGTGGTTGGTGCGGTCATAAACACCAATAGAGGTCTTATCACTTGAGTTCCTCTAATCTTGGACATATCTATCATGCCTATCAAATATATTCTCGAAGGACACTAGACCCTTAGGAATTTGATTTCCTTTCAACTAGATAATACCTGAATCTATCTCTTCAGAATCCTCTATTATTGATTCTCTAAAAGGAGACAAACTTCCTTCAAAGAATAATCCTTTAAAATTATCTTCCATGCCAAGAAAATCTTCAATATGTTCATCATCATCGAAGACTTTCTAGTTGTCGCAGTTGTTGGGAACAACTGGCCTGTATATGAGCTCAATAGCAAATGCATTCTGATGAAAATCAGAATGTGGCATGAAAAGAACAGTTGATACTGCAAGGGAATTCGCTCTGCTATTGTCTACACGAGGAATGAATTTGATGTCAAATGCTTCAAACTAGTTGATTGCATTCCACACCCTTTGTCTATAATGCCGAAGGCGATCTTTTCTTACTTGAAATTGATCTCTGATTTGTTTCACGATCAACTCTATGTCACCTTTAACTTTGAGTAATTTGATACCCATATCTTTTGCATTCCTGAGACTTAGTAAAAGCACCTCGTATTCTGCCGTATTATTTGTACATTCAAATTGCAAGCAGTACAAAAATGGATACAAATGACCTTCGAGAGAGATTATCACAACTCCTGTAGGTTGTCGAGCAACTCTCATCAAACTGCATAGTCCACAACTTTGGATCTTCTGTTGACTTGTTCGTAGAACATACAATGCCTTGCCTTTCTTCAGTAATTTTTGATAACATAATTACCAGGACCCGTTTCTTGATATAATACTTGTGCTTGAGGATCTTGGGATTTCACCACCGTAAATCAAGATTTGGCCTCTGGCTCTAGCTTGAAACTACCTTTCTTCAATGGAATTGTTGCAAATGACTAATCTAGTTGAATCTCTCCTCCAAGATCTTTGCAAAAGTTTCTACTTAGCAACATCCCGTAGCTAGTTGGAATGTCAGCTACTAGGATGGTCATCATTATCTTCTTCTCTGGGAAAGCTTCCGACCTTACTTGAGCATTTTTGAATTAACCGACAAATGGCACCAACTTAGACTCAAGAAAATAACACTTGTCTTGTGTCTTAGTGCATGAAAGTCCCAATGCATTCATTACTTGTAGAGGCATCACGTTGTTTGAGGCTCTTGAATCTATGATGCAATTGCTCAATTTGAATCCTCTTATATACAAAGATATATAGAAAGGTGTAGGTTTTTCTTGCACTGGCACGAATGATTCAATAAAAGTAGGTTGAATGACAACTTCTTTCTTTACAAAATTGAGAATTTGATCCAACTGTTCCAGATGGTCTTGAAGATACTCCAGTTGAGAAATCTACGCCTTTGTCTTCATCATGGAGTCTACAATGTCAAAACTTGCTAAAGATGGGTCTTT
>VDFB02029547.1:0-19825 GCA_007258455.2 Sequoia sempervirens | reverse complement strand
TGCCTACCCCTGGGACTCCTTATGGCGGTTGGGAGGCTCCCACTTGTGAATTCAAAGGACATCTTGTTGGTCAGTAGAAAAATAATCTTTCCAAAAAAAATTGGTGATTTATCAAATACTATTTCAATGTAATCTTTGAATCTCTACTATCCATTGCAACTTCTGCATTTTCTAGTAGACTGTTCAAACTTTGAAGTATATCTGCAGTTTGAATGTTTCATTTTACATAGTTGACTGGTGTTTGTAATGCCAATAGTACTTCGTTTTCAAGTCTTTAAAGGGTATTCAAGACAATCCAGCTTAAGATAACATATAGTATATAATTCATGTTCCAGCAGCTGAGTATTTAGTTCCACTTTAATATCTAGCTGTTAGCATTGTAGGGCATTACATGAGCTCATCTGCAATGACATGGGCTGCCACCCACAACTAGACTATCCACCAAACAATTACATTCTCTATCGACTATACACACATTCGATGAGTTTTCTGTCTTCATGTCACCTATACAAGTTTTGCATCAAGTCTTTGCTGCAATCTCTTTTTCACTTTTTATTTTTTTTTATGAATTTAGTGCCAATCAGAAACACCCATCAAAGTTATGCTGAAATGCATTCGTATAAACTTATAAAAACTTTCTCAATTACAACGTGTATGTGGTGGTGATGGGCCCTGCCTAATGAGGATATCTGGGTATCCAAGGAAAAAAAATATTAGTCCCTTGGAAAATTTGAAAATATGTATGCATGAAACATTGCGTATGGATGAATTTTCTAAATAAAGTACTTGAGTCTCGCCAAAGCTTTCTAAATTAGCTTTATTCTAATTCCTATGAGATTTACTCCGAAACTTGAATGCAGGGAGATCAAAGACATCTGGAGCTAACTCACCTCTAATAAACCATGCTTTTTGGGATTGCTAGCTATTCAAGTACTTCCTTTTCCCACAGTCAAAACTCCTACAAATTTCTAAGAGAGAAACCAGCATCAAGTCACATTTTTATTTATGTTTACCTAAGTTTATATGTAGGCACATCTATGAAGAGATGGTTGTGCATCATTATTTTAGTGTGGATATATGGTTGTGTCTATATCCAAAAATATACCAGGGATGTAGATTAACAATACACTATTAGAGTATTGATTTACAGTGAAAAAATGTTTACCCAATGAATGACATCTACTATAAGATTTCTTTGAAAATAAGTTACCTATTAGAGCTAGGATGTGTATTTGGGGGGTCTTATTACGTATAGATTATTGTTTTGTGATAAATATGGGATTATTGTATGAACACAAAAGTTACAAGACATGATATAAAAGATAAGAGGATCCCACATAGTCCTACTGCATAATCGGAAACAGTGCCAAAAATTAAAAATAAATAATTGTTTAAGAGGTGCATCATTTTTTAAAACTTGTGTCATTTCCTTTCTTGTTTGAAAATCTTGTCATAAATTCATCTTTGACATTCGGTTAATTCATTTTTATGAATTATAGTATAGGAAAGGTAGTAATTTAGACATTTCTACCTGATTTGCTTACTTTGATAATTGTCTACAGGCAGGTGACATTTATGATCTCCATTCCAATACACACACATTCCTATAGTTGCAGGGGCCCAAATGAGATATGAGGTCATTGGTGATTTGCTTAATAAGGTAACTTCAAGTTTTCCATTATTGATGAATGAAAATGATATGGGAGAGATACAAAATGAAATTATGTGAAAAAGATTGAACCTATGATAGATTTGAAATGGAAAATGAAATATCACTATGACTACTTTTTGCATGCCAAACAAAATTCATCAATTAGAATTCACTTGAGCTTACCTTCATTGCTAACAGTATAGTACTTCATGTGTCTGTTGTATGTTTACATTTATTGCAAATAGTGTCTAAATGCCTAGTGCTTACTGGGCTTGGAAAATCATTTAATCATCTCTTGTTAACTATTGGAATTCATATTTTTCTATTGTCTCCTATTCTAATTCCCACATTGTACCTCTATACAAACTTGCGGAAATATTAACACCTCAAAAAATTGACACTTAATCCTTTAAAGGCTCTAATTTGCAATGTTATTAGCATGAAATATTTCCACTTTTGTCAATCAACTTCACTTCCTAATTCTCAATGATGTCACACCATCTTCTAGTGTCTCATCATGTTGTTGGATCTGCTTGGCATGGTTAGCATAAAACATTAGCAACAAATGGCCTATTCAATAGTTATACTTTATAGCTTGAATGTTTAGGTTTGTGCCTTCCTGAAATTCTATTTTTGGTGGGAAAAATCCTATCCTATCTCAAAGCTATTACTTTTTGTGAAACACTATGCCATTTATAGCTGACATTACTGATCTACAATCATGAGACTAACTTTGAACACAACTTGAATATGATCAATGTGATTTTGTTCTAGATAAACTACTGATTTTTTTAATATTTTAATCATATTTTAAAGAAATTTATAAATTTCTTTTGATATATTTGGACTCCATCACTTTGTCAGGATATTAGCATGGTCTTCATGGATATCATTAATTCGTCAAATTCCTATGCAACTGGTGAAACATCAGTTATTGAATTTGTGGGAAACAAGAGGGGAGGATAACATAGATACAGATATACATAAACAGAAAAAAAATTTCAATTCATTCTTTTAAACACCATTACAAAGCATTCATACATAGACAGTTACAGTTACACAAATTGAACTATTTTTTATTGCTGCTATATTCAAATTAATGAACATGTTACATTGAAAATTGAATTTCATAAACTTTTTGAATGTCTAAACTTGAATTGTGATTTTTTGTATAGCTATGCTTGTAAATATCATATGTGTGTGTGTATTGCTATCCCCTACCATCCTGAAAAATGCCCCTTTGGACTGCCATCCTCAAAATGCTTCCCAGCTTTCCCTGCTCTCCCCTTTCCTGTTAGTGAAATGTTGTGGAACATGGTTGATAAAAGCTTTAAGGTGCTTGTGTACTAGGTGACTACTCTTTCCCTTTCAACATAAATGAAGAAAAGTGTTATTAGTGTAATTGCTACTGAGGGACAACATTTTGAGATGTTTAAATCCAACACAGATCAAATTCCAGAAATTAAAAATCTGATACATTCTCGTAAGTATTGAGAGATGAATTTTAAAACATCAAATTTTCTTATTTTTCTGTATTCATGGTTTTATTGTAGTCAGGTGATGCAAGGAGCTTTAAAAGCATAAAAATTGCCTAGCTTCATCTAAATAAATGCTGAAGTGTACTCTTAAAAGGTTATTTAGTTATGTTTATTGAGAAGTTGCTATATACTCTGGTCCTACTCAATGCCATTTTATCCTTGATCCTGTTTAGGCCAATTAAATTTCTTTTAGTGGATTTTCTATGTTTGGCAGGGACATGTTTACAACACATCATAATTTTAACTATCATGACATGCAAAAGTTGTAGGCATGAATATGGTAGAACGACTCAATAAGTAAACCTATTCATTGATACCTTTAAAAGTTCAAAGCATGGTTCATGGATAGGAAACCAATATGCACACTTTTAAAGTAAACACACCATCAAATATGTACTCTGACAAACTCTCACAGACTTAAACTTTCTTCATAGAGTGTAAGTGTGCAATATTATTTAGAATGCACACGTAAATTTTTTTTCTGCTAGGACATCATGTTGTTTTATTATAATACGTTGACAACAAAATTTTGCTCAGGAAACCTCAAATTGTCCCATATTAAATTCCAACTATATGAAATAAATTTTTCATAGTAGATTTTACTTTGAAAAGGCTGCATACATAACACACCACAATGGGATCATCTTGAACCTTCAACTAAATTATTTTTGTTTTGGCATGTTCAAAACATTTGAACATAAAAGGAATGGCAAGAATGTTAGTTGAATTCTTGATTAAAGGTTGATAGAGCATATTCTATTCAACTTTTTTAATAAACTCAAGTTGCAACGAAGTGAAACAAGAGATTCAGTCTATAAATTGCAGGAAGTGGTTGCAAGAAAGTGCAAGATGAATCTTATAATCAAGTCAACTTACAATAAGTTGTAGATTTATTCTGTACGTGAGACTTTTTCGAGGACTGTGTAGGAATTTGATGGGTTTTTTTCTTTTTTTGCAGGTAAATTGTAGGAAGATCAAGGCTTATACAAAGATTGTCCTGCTATGGGAACAGGTCCTGTTGTGGATCTTTTAGCTGGATCAGTTGCTGGAGGTACAGCAGTTCTATGTACCTATCCTCTGGATTTAGTTCGGACCAAGTTGGCTTACCAGGTAGACCATCCTCCATCCAGAATTGGTCTTTGAGAGGCATAATATTTTAAAGCCTATTTTGAGTAGAATTGCTTCCATCTCAAGTCCAAGCATGTTTATTCTAATTTGGGAGACTTGTTTTTCTAAAGGGTTAAATATTTGTCATCCTTACATCATGATGTAGCTGCTGATGAATGGGTTATCGAAAATTATGACTGTCATGATGAGGATGTGACTATGGTTTGATTTTAGGAAATACCATAGTAATTACACTGAGAGATGTTCTACAATGGGAGTTGGGGGAAGGGTGAAGGTTGAACTGTGTCGTTCTGTGAGGTGGATAAACATTTGAGCTGGTATTTTATTATGAGCTGACATTTATTCATTTTGATAGATTACTTGTGGGTTCTATTGGGGCCCACTCCCTAAGAAAGAACAATAAAACAGGGCTAACAGCGACAGTACACTGTAAAACCAGATAAGCTTTTTAAATCCTTGTCAAATAATATCCTAGCTTTCAACAGCCTATTGAAGGATCATTCGAGAAGAGGCTTACTTCCTTAAATGGGATTTCATATTAGAGACCTTCGTCCAACCTCCCTTTTTATGGGATAGGTCTTCCAAATCCATGACCTCATCCTCCTCTTCATAGGAGAGCCTCATCAGCGGTATCCAAAGTCGTAGCCTTTGAATTGGACTTTTGCAGAGCAGAAAACTCCTTAGAATAGAGCTCACTTGAAATCCCTAAAATACCTGTTTCTGCTGAATCAACAATTGGAACTTTAACCTTTACCTGTAAAGCATGCTTAATGGGTGGAGGTTTAATAGAAGTGGTGTCCACCTAGCCATCATCATTCTTTGTCTTGTTGTTTGCCAAGCAATCTTCTAAAGAAGGGGACCTCCCCTCACAAGGAATCCTGAAAGGTTTCGATGCTTTAGCTAAAAGAGGCTTTTCTAGATGGCTATCAACAATTTGATGAAATAGTTTTGCATTCTGCCACCAGGGTGCCTTACTAGGGGTAATTTTTTCCCTTGGAAACAAATCTGATAAATAGCCAAGATCGAAACAATTTCTACATCTAAAAGCAAGCCTCTAATAGTCAAGTATTTGCTTCCAAATATTGTCTCCCACTTTCAGCCATAATCAATTTCTACCAAATATTGTCTCCCACTGGAAGACATAATTGATTTCTACCAGCATATGAGCAAAAGTAGGATGTGAGAGCTCCAAAGTTTCAAAAGAAATAGAGATGAACTTACCAAGGTTATTGCCAATGCTTTTAAGAGAAGATTCTATCCAGAAATATACAGATAGATAGGCAAGCCGACCCAAACTGGCAAAACTAAGTAACTTTCTGTCAACAGATTATAATCTGGGTACCAAGGATTAACAAAGAGCAAAGTGCTGCCTCAGATCCATGGGCCCCTGGCAAGGATGAATTCTCTATCAGCCTCCTTTTCATAATCAATATTGAAAAATCCCTCAGCATAGGGCAGCATAACAATGGAATCCATAAGAAAAGGTTTCCAAGTATAGGCCACCCATTTGTGCAAATCTGGTATAATGGGTCAAAGATTATTAAACCTACAAATCAATCCCATCTTTGAATAATGATCTGCTTTCCAGCAATGAAATTTTCTTTGAAGCCTTTACCTTCTTCCTTTAAGATCCCTGCCATCCTGTATATGAAGTTTCACCATTAATTCTGGCAACAACATACTTGTGCACTCCTTCCTTTGCAGATTTGGATTCCAAAGGGTGCCCTTGTAATGCATCCAATTTTATTTTTTTCCTAATGCAAAAGTAAGGCAGCCATCCTTCAGTGCTTCTCTTGCACCATCAGCAGCCCATTCAGGTTTCTGGAAAGTGAGCAGTGCTCCCTTTCAACAGATGACCGGATCTTATCTCTCTATGACTACAATTATGAGCTGATATTTATTTAAACGTATTTTTAATGGAAATTGATTATAAGAAAAAGTGTCATTTTACTATATTTACAATTATGAGTTGAGCATAACCAAAACAAAATAACTAATTTCTTATAACCTTCTGCTAACATTCAAAAAAATAAATACAAAAACAAAATTACATTCACATGTCATACAAAAACAAATTTGAGAATAGTTTGTAATTAAAATTAATTATGGAGAGAAAAAAAAAGTAGAAAAGTTCATATTCACACTACTCTTTTAACCATATCCAAAAGTTAAAAGTTCACACCTCTTGGCGTTTCACAGATTTTTGTATTTAAGATATGTGAACTATTCTTAGTGATAGGCTTAGAACAACCATCCATTATTTTAGGCACAACATCAAAGTTTTTTAATAACAGTTGTGTTTTCTTCACAAATTGCAGCATACTTACCTGCATACTTGATCACTTTTGTGGATGTTTTGCTTTTGACAAATTTTATCTCAACTTTATGTTGTGAGTTGCCATATGCCTTTGATTGTTTGACAGCTCCCAAATAAATTCAATTATTGTTTAAGCACTTTTCCTATCATTCTTGGATAAATTTTTAGCAAACTATTTTAATTTTTTAATTGAGTTCCTTCAAGTTTCTATCATGCATGGACAATTCTTTATTTTGATTTTTTTTTGCGAGATCTTTTCATCTTGTTTTTCCAATTTTAGTCTTAACAATAAATTTTCATTCTAAATAGAAACTCTGCAATCATTTGCTTAAGAAAATACCTTCAATTGTGTCCCAAATTAAATCCCCTCAATATTAGATTGAGGATATGCAACCCTTAACTTGCATAATCTCTAAGTGTAAGATAAAACTATATCATAGAGCTTTGAATTAATAAGTTCTTTTATATACATTCTGCCATTTATTTAGTGTCTTCATTTACCCAAAAAAATAGGCATGGAGTTACTAAATAGTAAATTCAAAACTAGTCATTTTTCATTCTTTGTGGATTAGGTTTGGAAAGGCTTTCCAAAGATTGCTTACAACACCCGGAATATTTTCTCTAATGGGATCATTCCTAATTCCACTTTCTTAACTTTGGAATATTTTTATTTTTGGTTACGAAAATCTAGGAACATTACCTGGGTAAGATTGGTTCCATCGTGAAGAAGCCCTAGTCTTTGATAGTTTATTACACATGCATGTACACCAAGTTTTGGGTTTCCACGTTGGGACTTGGGATTTTGGACTTAAACCTAAGTTGTCGGTTCTGGTATGGGTTCAGATACGAGTATGAATGCGGGTATGCCAGTACGACAATTTTTTTCTTCTTTGGGTACAGGTAGGGGAGTATATATATATAAACATAATGTCATAAGCATGTTCAAAATTATAAATTTAATTATAAGAATAGTGATATTCATCAAACATAAATGATAAAATATTAAACATGGGGCATTTATTTAGGAGAAATACTCTCTTAAATAGGGCATTTATGGTTTTCACTCCCTTATAAATCTCCTCAATCAACTTAAGGACTATACATACTGATTCTGACATTAACCTATAGGCTCCACTTCCATAATAGGGTATTGGAAAATTGAATAAGATGATATAGTCCTGTATGTTATTCAAATGTGTGCATATTATCTATGATTGAAGAACTCTTGAAATCCAATAGTGTAACCCTTGTCTACTGACAATGTAATAGATTCCATTTATTCCTTGTGGCCTCTGTAGAGCCCAAGACAAACCTACAGTGGACTAGGCACTATTTTTTCTAACTACTTTAAAAAAAAAATTGCATTTTTCAGCAAATGGTACCATTATAGTTAGGATGCAAAGGAGAATGATGTAGTAAATCCATTATCCCTAGCTTCTCCTCCTGCTTAATTCTCCATCCAATGATAGCCAATGAGCATGTGCATAAAAAATGATTGTATTTTAGTCTTGGTGTTATTATTGTTGCTACTGTTGTTGTTTTAAGATTATATTCCATTCTTTCATTTTATTTATTTTTTTAGTGTTGGGATTTGTACAACTATTGGGGGTTTTTAACCTTTATGGTTTGTCTTTTTACAAGTATTGGGATATTATTTGTTGCATTTCTTTATAAAATGCACTAATTACTGACTTCACATTAATAAAAACAATACATGCTTTATTTTTCAACATCTCTTAAGTCTACCATATTCATATCATATGATATTTTGGACTTAATTTCTATTTTTTGTCTGCAAATATGTATATATTTATGATTTTTATAAGTTTTTCATTGACATACCAAAAGAAAACCTGACCAAAAAAATTACCATGCCAACAATACCCAAATCCAAACTAGTAACTTAGATTGTATGCCTTCCAAACACATCTGAATCAAATTATCAATTATACAATTGCAGTTAACTTCCTTGGATAACCTTAATTTTCTTCCAAGGCTTGGTCAGAAAGTAAATTTCCCAGTTAACAAAGAAAGACAGTAGAATAACAGTTTGTATCATCTTATAACATAATATACAATGAAAAAAGTACTCTTTGGATTTGAAGTAAAGTTTAGAAAATGAGAAATTAATCAAATAAATTAAAATGCCAGTCAAATCAGATACCTGCAACAAATGTTTATGCTGGCAAGATAAAAGGAGAAACCTTACTCTTTTTGAAATCTCGCACTTGCGCAAAACCTCTAAAATATTGGAATTTGTGACTAGTCCAAGGACATGGGAAAAATCTTAAAACTTACTAAAACTAGTAAATTGTTGTTTATGGTGAGATTATTTATAATTTGACAATCAATAATATTTCTCGTTTGAAAAGAACTAGTCATATATACTTTAAGAGATTTGTAATTTAATGTTAACACAGTGAAAATACACTAGAAATGTATGGTTAATGTTTATATTTAGTTATTATTTGTTAGATTACACTTGGTTAAACTGATATCATTTTTTTAAAAATGAAAGGTATTCCATAGTTAAGTTTTTATTAAATCTACTTCAAACAATTATATTATCTTTTAGTATTATTTTGATAATCTTGATTTTGGGGTTGTATAGTTATCTCTTTATTTAGTTGATAGGTTCTATTCATCTAAATAACCTTCATGATATTTGATCAATATTGTTTTTATATCATCATTCCTTACATGCCAAGTTAGTATTAGGAATAATCATTTTATTCTATTTTATTTTTCTAGTTAATGTCATATCATGATCCTTGTTCTCTTGATGAACATTGTTTGTTGATTCAAACTGTTAAAGCCAAAAGTCAAAGGTTTTACAAATGAATTAAGATTATTTCACTTACCAACTGTTGTTTTGGGTAATTTAGTGAGCTGAGTTGCAGAGAAAACTGCTCATGCATGGTTAAACATTTTGCAATACTATTTCTGGGTTTTGTCCTCCATTCTCCCAACATTATAGAACATTTTGAATTTTGAAATTTGGCTTAGTAACATAAAAGTTATGATCATTTAAAATCTGCTCTATTTTGCTGCAATTCAGTTGTTTGAATAGTTACTATTTTGATTTCATAGAATCTATTTGACTTCAATATTGTTTAGCATATTGTGGACCTTCATAGGTGTTACTTCTTAGAGCTCATGTTCTATAGCATATTAGAAAGAGATAAACATATTTATAATGTATTCCTTATTGTCTCCATATTAAGATATTTCATTATATGAGTATTATGTTTTATTTATTCAATTTGTAATATTCACGAATAGGTTTTGTCAAATCATCATAGAATGATTAAGAGTTATCATTATGCTCATTTGTAGGATTAATAGCAAGGAAATATGCTTTTAAGATGTTATGTTCATGATAGATATTTAACAAAAGCAAGCAATTTTAACTGATAATGACCCATGGAAGTCACTATCTTGACGTAAGTCATTAATCTTTCTAGGATATGAACATGGTAGAAAATCTAACATCTCCTTAATTCTTTGGTACTTTAGTATAGACCCATGCAATTGTTTCAAATTTAAGGTTATTGTTAACACTAACCATGGATGCACTTTCTTTGCTTACATTTATATTGGTTTTATTGATTGTAGCATTGAGGGACTCTACTTCTCCTTGTGTAGGAAGGGAATGGGTATGATAAGTGCTTCTAGAGGTAAGGGATGGGTTGGTGGAGGTGGTGGCCGAGTTTCCATAAAGAGCTACAATAGGAAAAAGAGTTTGAATATCTTTGTGCATGGTTAGTTTCTTCTCCTTTTCTGTTTGCAAAGAAAAATTTGTTACCTGAGAAAAGAAATTGAGTTGTTCTAATTGAAAATACTAACTTTGAGTCTTTTGGTTAAACATAAACTCATGCATCATAGATTATTGGCTATTATTTTCTAGGTTATCATATGGGTATATGTTCTTTTGTATCAAGTTACCTTTAGAATGAGAAATAAAGTATATTTGTGGGTTTAAGAGTCTTTTACAAGCTAGATACATGGAACTTTTGTATGATAGGCATCTTTGTACGTGAAGTGTAGTCTGTCTTTTTCCATTCACTCAAAGGGTTTTATATGAGACTTTCAAACTTAGTTTCTTGCAACACATCTAAAACTAGAGAATTCTAAAAAGAACAAGTTTGATCCAGTTGTGTGCATAATGGCATATATGATTAACAATCCAAGTCATCTCTTTTAGTTATTAGTTTTTAGATGCCCTAAAAACTGTTTTCTTTCCAAATTTTATAGGGAAAAAGTTACCTTGAGGGGAGTGGTATTTTTGTTTTATCGAGGGGGATTTTAATGATCTTTAGTTAAGCACAAAACAACTCACCAACCTGTAAAAAAATGACACAAGAATTATGATAACCTCAGTATAAAGAAGGCTCTAAATGATCTTATGTACATGTTTTTAATTTGACAACACAAGTTCTATAATTAATACTTAGTTTTTATTTTGTCATTCTCAACTTTTTAATTTCTTATACATATTCTTAATCCTTCATTTTTCTTTTTGAATGGTAAGCATCTAGTAAAATGTGAATGAATAGGTAATGATCAAATCACAAATATATTCATTAACTTAGTTATTGAACCTGCCTCTTGCAATCTACATTTTCAGCAGCCACATTTGCAATAAATTGAATTCAAGAGCACACAGTCTTTCTGTAAGCTGATTTGATAGTTTGGGAACATGAATATAAACACAAGTTGTTTGTGTACTCTATATAACAAGATTTTAACTAGATTCTATTATTAAGAGAATATATTTTAGTGATATAAATGAGTAGCTTGTTGAAATTATCAAACATGTGGGATTCCAAAAATTCTACGTGTTTCTTGTCCTAAGCCATCATGAATAGCTTTTCCTAATGTTTTCTTCCTTAATGAAAATAGATGTTTGTGAATGAAATATATTGCACCTTATTATGTGAGGACACGTCTCTAGATGGGTACAAAATATCACAATGACCGTTACTATCGTGGGATCTTTGGATCATAAACCTCACAATCCAATTTTTAAATATAATATCTGATGTTAGAGATCCCATCTGTTTTTTAAACTAACTATTCTTCACTTTTTGTCTCTTATTTTCTTTCTATCAAAGTACTCTCTTTCTAATCTAGTAATAGTATATTTCTAAATTTTATGCTTGTGAATGTAGTTTGGGAAGTGTTCTTGTTTAGTATTTACTTTTGTTGTTGTCAACATATGAAGTTTTTTGTCCTTTATGAATTTTGTGGGGATTCTAACTTGGTTCACATGCTTTTTGTTTTGGACTAGGTGGACAGAGCCGAGGCCAGGTACAAAACATGTAGGTGCCAACTGCAGCTGAATGTCTTCAACATCCTTTCTTCCAGGTTCTTTTTTAATTTTTTTTTCAGTACTATGTAGTTCTATATTTTTGTTGTTTCTATTTTATGACTACATGGTAAATGGAAGTTTTTGGGACATCCTACATGGTGAGAAAATTATTTTATACAAAAACATGATAGATTTATGAAATATGAGTCCAATCAATATTTCTACCATCTGATCAAAATAGATTGGGGAGAACCTAACAAACATTTTAAATTTTTGTGTAGGAACATCAAAGAAGATTAAATTAGACTGGGATACTCATCTAAAGATAGCCTATGGTGCTACAAAAGGATTATCATATCTTCATCATGACTATAACCAATGTATTGTTCACAGGGATGTAAAGATATCTAACATTCTTTTAGATGACAACTTTGAAGCACATTTGTCAGAATTTGGCATTGCCAAGTGCATTTCATTGGCCAAAACTCATACCTCCACCTATGTTATGGGTGCTATTGGTTATATTGACCTTGAATATGCAAGAACCTCAAGGCTTAATGAGAAATCTGATGTTTACAACTATGGTATTGTTCTTCTGGAGTTGCTGACAGGCAGGAAAGTTGTGGACAATGACTCAAATTTACTTTAGTTAGTAGGATTCATGATTGGTGATAAAGGAACCAGCAAGATATGAAGATGAAGAGGTAAATGATCAAAATTTTTAAAGGGTAGTTCAATGGTAAGAGAAACAATGAAGTAACAATTAACATGGTCATAAGATGATAGTAATCAGAATGAGGGCAGCCTACAGATGATTGTAGCTTTATCACAATCATAGAATGAAAGTTCCTTTGCAAAGATGTATCATGTACTTATGCATTACAAGGGTAAGGGACTATAGGTTATGATATAAAAGAACAATCATGCACAAATGACAGTTAGAGGATCAACAAGCATTACAAGGGTAAGGGACTGTAGGTTATGATATAAAAGAATAGTCATGTTCCTATTCTTTTGTAAGTTGTTGAACAACATAAAGGCAAGGTTTTGGAGTAGATTTCAGCTAGTTTTCTCTTCAACAATGTATTGTAATCTTTCAAGTTCTTTCATGTTGGGACAACAAATTGTAACTCCATTTTGAAGCTTACAGAGTTGTATGTAACATCTTTTTGATTAATAAAATAAGCTATTTTTACCTTCTCATTGTTGTTTTATTGTGCAAATCTTTTAGATAGTTGATAAGTGATCTTTTTTATTAATAAAATAAACTACCAAATGACGGCAATTAAAAATGCACTAAATATACTACTAAATCAATTACTAAATGACTAAATTAATGACTAAATATATGACTAAATAACTAAATTAATGACTAAATATATGACTAAAGTAATGACTAAATTAATGACTAAATATATGACTAAACGTTAAATTGTATTAAATATATGAATGAAGTAATGACTAAATTAATATTCGTAGTTAAGTGACATTGAAATATATGACTAAATAAAGACCGAGTTAACAACAATCAATGACTAAATTAATATTTCATCTGTGACTAAATAGAAATCACTACCATGACTAAATAAATGACCAATTAACAACAATTGTGGCTAAATTAATGGCCCAAATCAATGGCTAAATCAATGACCAAATCAATGACTAAAAATCAATGACTAAATAAATGACTAAAATAGTTTAGTCATAAATTTGGTCATGTTATAAATGACCATCAATAAACTACTAATGGTCGCGTGACCAAAATTAGTCATTTATATACAATTTTAGTAGTTTATTTAGTCATATATTGCTGTTGTTTTGTACTAGTGATCTACTCTTGAATTCTCTTGACAATAATATTTTCTCTTCTGAAATTGCTCTTCAAAACTTCCAGTTGATTTGATAAAATAACCTTGTATTTATAGACACTTATCCTTAATTTCCCAAAATTAAAATATTACAAGCTGAGCTTTGGAATTTAAATTTGGTATGATAAAAATTTTGCCAAAACATGTTTTAAAAATGGGTTCAAAGGTCTAGGGAGGACCCATTCACCCATACTATTCCTAGAACACACATTGCTCAATGTAAGGTGTTATGTGTTGGCATTAATTGTTGTTGGGTTTACCCTTTGGAAAAGGTAATTTATTAGACTTGTAGATGTAAAATAGGATGTATTAAGGCATAATTAAGTCCAATTTAATTAATAGGGCCCAAAAAAGTGTGAAAATGTAAAGGGATACATTTTTTTACACTACATTTAGCCCCCACTTTAGTGAGAGGATGACCTCGTGTCAAACTCACACTAAAGTAGACAAATATGTGTTAATAAGGGGTCAAAGTGTACCAATGTTAGTGAGATAGGATAAAAAAGATCAAGGGGGTGGCCAATCCCCCAGGATCAATATCCCATGGAAATGCAACATAAGCACAAAGGGACACACACAAGATGTATAATATAAAGCATCAAGACAAGATACACAAGCATATAATGCCAAAATTAATGCAAAGAGGAAAGAAAGGTGTACTAACAAGTTGTATTATGCCACATCCATCCAACACATAGCTCTACAAGAGAGAAATTTGTGTTATGCTTGGTGTCCATGAAAAATGCAAAGGCTCCACATGCAAGCAAGTTGTGTTATGCTAGGTGTCCTTTGAAAAAATATGATCATGAGGGCTAGTGAAATCTGTTGTCCACTAGGTGAGCCCCCCAAAAAATTGGCTAAGTGAGAAATTCTTGCCTCTGTCTATGCTCTCACTGTGCAATGAGAAAGTCATGCTAGGTCTACAGGCTCTGATTATACTAACCATACCAAATTTATACCTCTTGATAACTTTGATAAGCACCACACAACATGATCAATATGCTATTCTAATTCTATACTAAATTTCAAAATGTTAATTCCAATGTTGGTAAAATAATGCCAATGTAAATAATACCGATGTCAATAAAAATAATTCCAATATAATAATCACACTTTGTATGCTATCATAACTTAAGAAGGGAACATGCAAACAATGGATGGGGTAAAATATGCCCTCTACTTAAAAATCCAACATACTTGCTATGTTGATATTTTAAGTAGAAAGAGAGGAAGAGAGGATCCTTGAAAAGAATGCATACCTCCAAAACTAGTTATCCTTTCCCCCTAGTCATAGAGACAATGACAACCACAAGGAAATATCATGTTGCTTCCAAGACACATAAAGCTACTAATTCCACACAGTGATGAGCAACATGATAGGGTGAAAATCAATATCAATTAGAGGAAGTAGGTGCATCAACAAAGGAAGAGCACCACAATATTTAATATGTTGAATTTTAACGCTCAAAGCCTTACATTCATTAGTAGAATGACCATGATTTCTATGATATGCACATAATGAATTTTTTTGTAAAATTTCTTTCATGTTTTTGGAGGAACAATAATCAAGCAGGCTTTGAGAAGCCTTGACAAGATAGTATCTTGATCAATAGTAGGGGACATTTCTTTCTCATCACAAGATGTCATCCACACAATAGATGATAAGGCATTAAATGAAGATGAAGATAAAGGTGGTAAACCTAGATCTTTCTTGAAAATGTATGATATAGAATTCAATTGTTCTCTATCATTTTGCTCTATGTTTTCATTATTTCCATTTTTAGAAAGGATTTTGTATCCAAGACCATAACATTCTTCCAACTTAGATGAAGAATTTTTATGCTTTTGAGAAGGATTGGATTCTTCATGAGAACACAAATCCTTTTTAAGTTTCTTAAAGTTACACATCTTCCTCTCATGAGGGATGGGAGTTGAATATCCCTCATCACCACTATGGGGTGATGTTTTTGATGTACCTCACCAAGTTGAGAAAATGAAATAAAAGATTCTATAACTATAGATTGTGAGATTTCTACTCTCCCATAAAGGAGGGTGTAAAATACAATGAACCCCAATCATCCCTAAAACATGTGTTTGAAGATGAATTGTTTGTATATGACTCTAGACTTTGAGGGTAAAATTTTGGACTCTTCTTTGAAACAATGTGTAAAATATAACAACCCCCAATCATAAATAAAGAGTTTGTTGTAGGTGAAAGACAATTAGGACTAACATCAACTTGTATAGGTTCTACTTTGGAAGTTGGAATAAAAGTATTAGGGAAGTTGGAAGTGTTATGATCATGTTGAACTTGTGATCTATAGCTTTGTTCATTTGCTTCAAATGTGTATATCTTGTTGTTGTATTCAAATTTAATTTCATGGTGAAGGGTAGATGGGACTCCTTTCATAGCATGAATCTATGGTCTTCCTAGGAGAAGGTTGTAAGAAAGAGGTCCTGGCATGATATGGATAGGGGTAGGTAAAACTACAGGTCCAACCTCAATGGGTAATGTGATCATTCCTAATCGATACCTATTAACATTGTCAAAGCCATGAATATTAACATCATTGAGTTGAATAAGTTTCTTTTCCACACCAATTTTGTCTAGGAAATCATTGCTACAAACATTAAGACCTACTCCATTTTCTATAATAGTACACCTAACTTTAGTTTCATTAATGATCACCTTTATCATCAAGGCTTCATGTTTATTTTATATCTCAAGTGAGGGTAATTCATGTTGAGGGAATGTGATATCCAAAATTTTCACTTGCATATAATCAAAGGAGGTTTCTACATCATTCAATTTCATAGAAAATTGGATATCATTCTTTTGCAAAATTTCTTAGAGCATAATATTGTATGTAGGTGATGTTTGAATAAGATCCCATAAGGATATCTTAGTAGGAGTATTTTTAAGTTTTTCAATAAAATCATACTCCTTTCCACTATATAAAGGTAAATGAGGAGCACTAGTCAAGATAGGTTGAGGTAATCGTAATGAAGTAGGAATGGTTTGTAATTACCTATTGTTCCTTGTATCATATGTGTGAGCAATGATATTATAAGTTGGTTGTTGTGAAACATTGTCACTATCAAGTTGTATTGTAAATTTCAAAATATCTCCTAGGGGTAATGGTTTCTTATTAGGTGGTTCTATGATGGGAGGTGACTTAGCAGGCTCACTAATCAAAGCAGATCCAATTTGTGCATTCATAACCTCAATTGAGTTACCTAGATGACCTTCTAGTGAGGGGGGATCTAATGTGAACTTAGCATCCTTATCTATACCATCTATCTTACTGTTTGTTGAGAGAAATGTGACATTGAAAGAGAGAAAAAAAAAGTGCTCATGAAACTCAATAATTGGGTTTTCTAACACCAAAATACCTTTGTCACAAGTAGGAGAGGTATTGGGAGAAGAGAAACAATGATTGTCATGATTGTCTATGCTTGCATCTTGTTGTACCAAAGCTTTAGTGGATGATCTAGGTGAGATGAACTCAAGGCCTTCTACATAACATGTCAAAGTCATCACAACTAAAGGGTTTGAAGGATATGCTTTCTCCAATATTTACCATTTAGTTTTTGTTTGCTTTTTCTGATATTTTTTATTTTTGTTTACACTTCCTAATGATTGTGAAATGTAAAATAATGTATCTAAGCTATGAAATGATGCTAAAATTCAAGGAAAAGTACAAAAATATAACACTATTCTCAACTGAAATATGCAAGAAATGTTTTCCAAAATGTTGCAAGATCTAACTAAAGAAGCAATAACTTGAATTCAAAAACAAACTATTTTAGGAACCCAATTCTCAGATATGAAAATAGTAATAGAAATGTAAAAAAAAGGCTAAAAATCACCCAAAAGCTTGTCTAAAATATATGTACATGGACTCATTCACCCATGGGTGAATGGGTCGTTTCTCAGGATTTTTAAAATTGAATTTTGCAAGATCTGAGTTTATTTTATGTATTTTTTGTTTCTGATTACAAATAGGGGTTTTTGTAATAGGTTTTTCTAGATTAGGGTGTCTAAATTCAAGTGTGAATAAGGTAAAATGATGAACTAAATGACTATTTTTAGAATGAATTTGAACTTAAATCTAAAATTGGATGACTGAATGATGATCTTGATGCAAGTACAATGCAAAATGAGTGCAAATCTAATGTAAATTTTCAAAATTTCTATGAATTTAAAGGATGTGAACATGCAAAATTAAGCCTAAATGAAATGTTCACTAATGCAAGTTTAAATAACCCTAAATATAATGTAACTAATGAAAACTAGTGTAAAATTGAGATCTAGGGTTGAAATGGACTCCAATTTTTAGAATTTTGTTGTACAAGGTCAAGTTAACCAAAATGAAATGAAAAAAAAAAGGGTTTTCCAAAATGGAAAGGTAAGTCCAAAGGGTGGAAATAGACCCTATATTCCTACAACCCAATGTGAGAATATTTAGATTTCTTTATGCTTGAAGGATGGGGATCAAGGTCAAACAACACTTTTGGGAGAAAAACTAAATAATAGTAAATCAACTCAAATCACTAATGGTGGAATAGTAGGAGGTGTTAGTTGTTGCATGGAAGGGTAAAATGATGCATTATTCTCAAGGTTGTCAAGGCAATTATGTATGAAATTATGCAGTATTTCATCATCCTCACCTAAGATGTCAACTTCATGAATACATTCATTAGGGATTGGTTGAGCATGATTAGGTTCTATTGCATTAGGATCATTACTAAACACACAACTTGAGACATCATCTAAAATTTTTAAGGAATTTCATATGCTACCAATACACATTTCCATTATGCAAGAATGAATTGAAATGCAAAGAGATTACAATTTTTAGTTTTGAAGAAAAATGATTTTTTGACTATGCTATGAAAATACTTGAAAATAATGTCTTTTAGATGTAATTTTGAATTCAAAAAGTGCATTGAATTTGAAAAATTAAGTTTAATATGAACAATTTCAGCTAACAAAAATTTTGGAAACTAAGACAACAAACTAAATACAAAAACATAGAAGGAAAGAAAAAGTTTTTTTAATGCTCATAAATTTTAAAAAAATCCATAATCAACAACTCATTCACCCATGGGAAAATGGGTCTCACTTCAGGGTTTTTAAAAATTAATTTTCAGGTTTCTAAGGCATTTTCTATGGGTTTCAGATTCTAGTTTGAGACAATAAGTTATAATTTAGGATTTTTGTAAAATGAGGTCTAAATGCAAGTGAAAATTAGTGGTAAATGAGAAGAAAAAGGACCTAGTTTGAGATGCAATTTTGTGATGTAAATGACTGATGATGTAATGCTATTTAAACACTATGCAAAATGACTAAGATTTTTGACTTTTTCAAATTTGAAAGAACAAAAAAATGCAAAACTAAAACCCTAAATGACATACAAATCAATGCAATACAATGTAAATGAATACAAAACCTAGATCTAGGGTTGAAAATGGACTCCAAATCAGCAAGTTATGATGCTCAAGCATCGGGTTCACCAAAATGAATATTGGGAAAATAGGTTCCCACCAAATATGGAAATAGTAATAAGGGGGTATGATGTACCTATTTCTAACTAATTCAATAATAAATGAGATCCCCACAAAGAATTGACTAACTAGTAAGTGCAAAAATATTGGGGGCCAAAAAAGGGGGCTTAAGTAGCGACTTTTTTTTCTTCTGAAATTAGGAAATTCCGACCTTGGACGTGAAATTGAGGATAGTTACACTCAAAATTTTGAGATGCAAAAAAAACAAGGATCATAGTGCTCTAAGTCTACCTTCTAGACTACTAATTTATTTTGAAAATGGTTGAGATTAAGTGGATCAAAAGAGGGACCCATAGAAATTGGTGTTTTTTTTGTCAGAAAAACATAACATAGCAACTTTTGTGGGAATGTAGCATGGTGAACCTTTTTCTAGTATTTTTAAAATCAGTTCAGTGAGAAATTAGCTAACAATATGTAGTTTATGCACGATTTTTCTGATAATTT
>VDFB02029546.1:0-44215 GCA_007258455.2 Sequoia sempervirens | reverse complement strand
GAGGTGCAGATAATAATGGAAATGGTGGAAGTGGTGGAAATGTAAGTTGTGAAAATGTTGTGGTGCTGAAAATACCCCCAGGTCGAAACATATCTCCTTCCTCTTGTGAATTTGTGAGGAGAGGTGTTTGAGGTGTTGCATGAAAAAATGATGATGATGGATCATGATGAAAAGTGAGAGGAAGATTCTTGTGTAATGGATTTTGTGGTATATTTTGTTCCAAGATGGTATTTACGTCCACGTCTTGATAATTAACAAGGGGGTGTGTTTTGATAGCATTAGAAAATGCATTTCTCTTATTAACATTGGGTTGGGTTGGAACAAAGGATGTGATTTTATAAATCTTTTGAGTGATGTTTTGGGATGGGGTACATGAGATGGAAATGGTGGATGAGATTGAAGGAAATGATGTCTCCACTATGGTACTCACATTGAAATCCGAAGATAACTTGGCTCATTGTTTTGCTAATTCAAGCATGTATAACGAAGGGTTGAGCCTCATCATGATGTTGATGATTTTATGGTTTTCCGAATTTTGAAGCATTTCAGTCATTTTGTCATGAGTCATTCCAAAGGTAAGATCCTCTCCTTGGTTTTCCTATTGTGGGTTTTGCGATGATGTCAGAAGGTTAACTATGAGAGTTCTAGACCCAATGTGATTAATTTCAGGAGTGGTTTGACTTAAATCACTTGAAGCGGGTGTTTCTTTGTTGGCTTCCATGCTCTTCTTGTATTGAGATCTGGTTTGAACCATAAAACAAGGATCAATTTTTAAGAATGGAAGATGAATCTCTTGATTTCTTTGGATTGATCTTTATTTTATGCCCCAAAGTGAAAATTTTTAGGATATCTTTGAGGATTGAAAGGTGATATGATGATGATGTAAAAGATGAATGATGTGGATGTTATGATCTTTTGGTAAGTCTTGAAGGAAATACTAGGATTTTGGGACTTTCAGATATGTTTCAGATTTTGATTTTGGGATTTTTCCTTGATTGATTTTGATTTTGAATTTGAAAAAATAGACCCTAAGATGTTTGGATGATTATATAAGGGATAGAATTGATCAAAGGATGATAACTGGACATAAAAGGGAGAAGGATGCATCTACCTACACCTATCCAAACAAAGATGATAGTTTCAATTAAGAAATATGACTTAAGGATTCATCTACATATACTAAGCTAAATGAGATGGTTTTGATAAATTTTAAATAAGCATATGTGAAAGGATACATCTACACATACCTACCCAAAGGTGATTTTGATGATGCTTTCAAGAATTTAGTCTCAAGGATTAATGATTTTGATTTTTCCAAAAAGCCTAGCATTAAGGATGATTTCAAGATTTTCCAAAAGCTGATTGTGAGATGATGTTTGTTTTGATGTTTGAAGGATGGATGAGAAAGATTTTGATTTTCTTTGATCCTAAGATGAACCTAAAAAAGACACTTTGTTTGCCTAGACCTAGGTATTGAAGAACAAGTTTTTCTCTAAACAAGATGTTCAAACTCTTTGAAAAGATTTGGGTTTTGGAAGTAATAGAATGAATACAAACCGGGATTGTTCCTTGAAGCCTTCTTGTAAAAGTTGAAAAACAGTCTTTGTCTGACTTCATATAACATAGAGAGATGTTCTTGATGGGCTTTCAGACTAAGGGCTTTCACCTTTGGTTTCTTGATCTTGACTTTGCGTGAAATCATTGGAGACACATGTGTGGGGTCCAATTGTCTTTAATATTTTCTTAATGGATTCTTTTTACCACAAACACACTCTTGATTAGCTTTCAAACTGAATGTCCAATGTCTCAACTTCATCTGATTTCACAAGGTATATTATGTCAAACTTTGATGAATTTAAGGAAATGGTTACCTATTGTTTAACTTTAGAGGGAAAATTGAGATGTAAACTCAAGTGTTTAGAAACCTCTAAGGATGTAATCCCAAGGGAAAGCAATAACACGAGAATTTGATCAATGGTATTTTCCTCCTAAAGGGTTTGAAATTTTGAGGATCATGTTGAGTGTTTGTTTTCAAATGTTTTCTATCAAAGCACTATGTTTTCAAACCAAGAACAAGTACAACCCTATGGATGTGAAAGATAGTATTTGTTGGATCCCCACTTAGACAAGTCCAACTACACTTATCTTTAGCGAATGGTTAGATGCTTGACCCCACTGGCTCTCCTCCATGACACTCATTTATACAGGGTAGCCAAGCATCAACACCCATGAAACTCCCATGGCATGTTTTCCATTTCTACTAGAGACTGTAAAAGTGTGGGGTGGCTTCAGAATGACCGTTCTTGCACCAACAAATAGATTAAAGGATTTTGGAAAATTCTAGCACATGGGTTTTAATAAGGACTTTCTGTTCATGGAGATTGACCCATATGGCAAGATTCCCCTTTCGGATCCATCTTGTCAAAATCAATGGCATGATATTGGCATTTACTCCAATACCCACATTTATATCCTGGTTGGAAATACTCTTGGCTTTAGAGTGTTACCAGTTTAGTCGTTCCCTTGGGTGAGTAATTTTTCCCCAAGGCAAGCCCTCTAGGATAAACAAAAGTGAGTAAAGACAAAATCTGTAACTCGATCAATCTTTGATGGAAACAAAGAGAGAGAATATACACGATAATGCCCCCACTCACACTCGCATAAAATTTTGTTCAATTTTAAACCCAAATCGAAGTGTGGAGGCAATATTTTATGCAACTTAGTGCCATCAAAAAGACTTTTGGTTCTCAAGATCACCGTGAAGCGTGAGAGAAGTGCATACGCCTTTTTAGATGAGATTACTTTGAATAAGAGATTATGAAACACAAAAAAACATGTTCATTTTAGGCCCCAAAGCAATGATGAATTCATTTTAAAGCACCAAATGAAATATGAGTTAGCCTAAAATAGAAAATTAAAGGACACAACAAACTCTCCAAGCATTTTGAAATGTTCATTTTAAGGCCCAAAACTAAAGATGAGCTAGCATGAAACAGGAAATTAAGGTAGGTGATGGAAGCTCAAAGCATTTAAGAACGCTTTTAGGTTTCAATTTTGATGCTTGAATCTTTAACTTCGATTTCGCTTTCATTTTCGTCCAACTCCAATGCTTGATTTCAACCTTCACCTTCATTTTCCTTTGTACCTCCTTGTTCTTCGTTATCCTCATTTTCCTCACTTTCCTTGTACCTCCTTTGTTTTCATGTTGTACCTCATTTTCCTTTGTTGTCCTTCGTTAGTCTTTGTTCCCTTTTTCGCTATTCCTATGAAAAGAAAAGACAATTATGTGAGGATTAGAACATTAAATCCATTTTGATCACTAACTTCAAATAATAACATGATTTCAAATTTGAAAGAACAAGAGTATTTATAAATGGATCATGCTTTGATATTGATTGCATGGAGAAGGTACCACACTTGTTAGATTCATTCTTTTCCTTACCATAATCTACATCACTAGAGATATTGAGTCAATAAATCAATTATAACAAATAAATTTCTCAAAAGCATCCTCATAATCCCTAATGTGACAATCATAACCTCAAATGTAATAATCATCTCAAACGTGGGTTATAAAAAATGATCATAATAAATGTGATAACATAAAATTATGACATTTATTATAAGATTACTAAGTATGTAATATGAGAGAATATTGAATTTTGAATCACTAAAACTGCACTCAATCAAATCAAATCAATTGCTAATAACCTTCATCAAGGGCATATACAATTAAAAGCTTGCTAGTTGATATTCCCTAGTTGCTTTTAATTTCAAATTTGCTAGTTGATATTCGATATGTCAAAGACAAAATCCTATTTCCAGCACCTTCATAAAAAAGGTTAGATATATTCCTATCCCACTTCCTGATGACTTTGATAGGATGAAATTTCTGTCAAATAGATTTTATCTGAAGCAAGTGAAAGGGGAATGCCATTAATAGCAATAGTCAATGCTATTATTCACAATGTGGACAGGAGTTGAGAAACTTTCAATGATAATCATAGCAATGTAAATGTGATGAACATTCAGAGGAATAGGGATATTTATGATGTCGGCATGGAGAAGGTCTTTACAGATTTCCAATGCAGTTTTGAAGGAAGATAGCATAGCGTTAAAAAAATAAAAAATGTGAAACTAACGTTTTCAAGCAAGAAGATCTTGGCAGATGTGTATGCCTATTTCAAGGTTTTTTAGAGAATGCTTGGAAGCATTTAGATTGACACCCAATTGCCAGCATCTACCTGCTTAAGCCAAAAGAAAAGAACATCTTACTGCGCAAGACAACATCTATCGCCATTTAATTAAATGATACTTGCTTCTTTTTGGAGTACGCAGACCACAAAAGATCATGATGTTTAATGCATTACAGGATTTTTCCAGTGCCTCAACAATTTGAAATAGAAAGTTACAATTCTAGGCAGCTAGGACAAATTAATGAAAAGATAAGACTGTCATATCAAATCATATAAATTTAAGACAAGATTTGAAAGTCTCCGACAAATGAAGGACATTTGATTATCGAGGCACAAGTTGACTCATTTTGGATTGTTTTAACTATTATCGATGTTACTGCTGCTTCTACTACGCTGCCTCTATTAACCTTTCCATCATTTTGTGACATATAACATATCTAACTTTTTTTTATACATTAAATATGCCATACATGGGCACTATGATTGGTAATACAATAGCACATAGGGATGCAATGTGGATAAGCATATAGATACCTTTTTCGAAGACTTGTGATGTAAGAAGATAGCGCCAAAGTGTTTTATTTCAAAAAAAAATTCTCAAAAGCCATTGAAAATGGTAGGTGTGAAGGCGCACTTTGCAGTTAAAGAAACTTTCTGACAAAAATATTTAATAACAAACTTTTACTATGACAATAGATGGATAGGTCGCGCCCATATTTGAAGGCTTTCTCGAATAGCATCTACATACGCTTTGAACATCTCTCACACGCAAGCTTCCTAATTGTAGGCTGTTATCCCTACCGCAGGTTTCTCTGACTTGTGGTGTGCTAGGGCTTGTCCCAAGCCTGAAAAATCTAGGGGAGGAATCTCTCAGAAAATAAATCTATTAGTTTACAAAAGCCTAAGCAGAAGATAAGTGACACTTTCAAAAGACTAATGGAGCAAAGAGAGACCCATTTTCTGCATCGCTATCATATCACAGGCTGAGAAGACTTTGTTACATAGGTTGACAGATATTTGAAAGGATGATAACATCATGTACATTTGCAATTAGTATATAATATCAGCATCATTTACTCTTAAAAAAACAAATATTTCATTCTTAAAAGCATGAATCAATATCTACAGTTTGCATCATCATTTAAAGAACACAACACTCTAAAACTATGAGAGGAACAACAAAAAAGAAAAAAGTGTTAAGCTCATTAGTGTTGCAGATTATCAGATAGAGTGATGACTCTTTCTTTTCACAATGGGGGTTAATGAAAACAGATGAAAACAAATTAATCACATAAAGCAATACTGCATCAAATATAAATAGGAATACTAGAATAAAGTGACAGTATCAGACTATGTTTTCTACATGAAGAATGAAATGCAAAGGTTAGTAAA
The DNA here is from genome assembly GCA_007258455.2 of Sequoia sempervirens. NCBI lineage: Eukaryota > Viridiplantae > Streptophyta > Pinopsida > Cupressales > Cupressaceae > Sequoia > Sequoia sempervirens. The sequence goes on along the minus strand of VDFB02029546.1, from coordinate 38,627 downwards.
GCCCTCCTTCTAGCGCCACAATGAAGTACCTAAAAATCTACAAGTGAACCATTTTGAAACACTCATTAGGAGGGTTAGTTTACACATGCAAATCTACAAACAACTCTATGAAATAACAATGTCATGCTTCAAAGATGCAAAAAAATAACTAAGAAGATGCCACTAATAACTAAGAAGATGCAAAGTAATAACTAAGATGATATTGTCAGAGTACGACATTGAGTATATCGAACATAAAGCAATCAAAGGTCAAGTTGTTGTAGATCAATTGGTAGAGGCACCAATCTATTTAGAGGCACCAGGGAGAAGGGGGTGGTGCCAGTGGGTGTGCAGATGCTAGTTCGATAAGCCCAGAGGGCGGGATTAAGCTGCAGATTCCAGTCATGACCTGCGTCATTGACTGTTTTCTTGAGGATTTTTAGAATGGTCTTGTTTGTAGCTTCTACTTGGCCATTGCCTTGGGGATAGTACGGGGTGGAGAAGCGATGTTGGATTTTGAATTTCTCACATAAGTCACGAACCTCCTGATTTTTGAATTGTGTCCCATTATCTGAGATAATGGCTTGTGGAAAACCATAGCGGCAAATGAGATAGTTCATGATGAACTTAGAAATCTGCTTCCTAGTTATATACGTCATGGGTATGGCTTCCACCCACTTAGTAAAGTACTCAGTTGTAGTTATGATGAATTTGTGGCCATTGGATGAGGTGGGTGTGATTTTTCCAATGAGATCGAGTCCCCACTGTGAAAGGGGCCATGGTGTGATGATAGGATGAAGCTCTTGAGCTAGAGCATGGATGAGGTCCCCATGTTGCTGACATTGTAGACACCTTCTAGCATGATCATGTTCTTTTGTTTCCATTGCGGGCCAATAATACCCCATCCTCAGCAGTTTCTTGGCTATGGTCATTCCACTCGAATACGAACCACAGATACCGTTGTGAACTTCGATTAGAGCGGTTAATGCCTCCTCAACATTTAAACAGCGCAGTAAGGTACCTTCTATTCTTCTATGGTATAGCGTATCACCTAGGATGACAAATCTAGATGCCTTTTTAACAAAGGTTCATTTTAGGTTCGATGGCAGGTCAGTGGGTATGACTACTATGTGAAGATATGTGTAGATGTCATGATACCAAGGATCACTAAGACCAATGATTTCACACACGAATTATAATTCTAGTACCTCGAATGAAGGCACGAGAAGCTACTCAATCAAGAATTCATATCTTGGAATGTTGTGGTGGATATCCAGCAAGGATCCAATTGTTTCCATGGCATCTGCTACTCTGTTGTTGGTTCTAGGAATCTGCTCAAATTTTATTTCAATGAAAGATTCTTTGAGAGTCTCCACCAATTTATTGTATGGAGTGAGCTTGTCATCCTTGGTCTTATATTCATTATTGACTTGATTTATGATCAAATGAGAGTCTCCATACACTTTGAGAGCCATGATGTTCCATTGCACTGCTATCCTAAGACCTATAGTCAAAGCCTTGTATTCCGTGATGTTGTTGGTGCAAAATGCCGGTTGTATTGTAGTATAGTCCTTGTGGAGTGATGAAGAAGACACGGCTCACAGTCAGGTGCTATGTGTAGACCATCGAAATATAGTTTCGGTGGTGACTATGTTGAGGTTAAAATGGATTCATCTAGAAACTACGAACAGAGGGTTCTGAATAGATTAGTTCTCTGTAGTTGATGCATGTGACCCTTGATTGCTGGTTCAACATACTCCAATGTCGTGCTACGACAATATCATCTTAGTTGTGATTATTAGGGTATAAGGCTCTTTATTTATAAATTCCAAGATGGATAGATGTCTAAATTTGACAATGTGGGACTAACATTCTTATTGGTATGCCACTTATCGGAAACTATAGATGGATGAGGTGTACAAGATTTGGAAATGTATTTGAGAGGGGTTTCAAATTCAAATTTGTACAATAGAATTTTGAGAGGGACATGAAATAGAAATTAATACAATGTGGAGAGGGACATGTCAACTTGTTTTTTAATTCAAACTTGATGGAATATTCTATTTTTTATGCCAAGTTGAAAGAAAATGAAGATTTTAATAAATCAATAAATTGATTTATTTGTGCAAGTGGGGATATCTAGAGGATGTGATGGGTGATTAGGTTAGGCTAATTAGGATTAGATTAGCTTAATGATGATTAGGATGGTTTTGACCCCCTTGACTTGAATTTTTGGATTTATTTAAATCAAGAGGAATGGAAAAGGCCTTTGGGATTTAATTAAATGAATGTTTGATTTATTTAATTAAAAGGTTGATGATAAAGTTTATTTAATTTTAAATTAATGACCTTAGGAGATGGAAATTAATGAGTTTACCTGATGAATGGATGAAGTTGAACTTGATTAATTTGATGAATGGATGAATGTGAACTAAGTGCATAATGTTAATTTTGCATGTCTACAAAATTAAAGTATAGAAATTAAAACAATTATTGTGAATATGTTTAGTTAATTGTAATGAATTAATATTTATTTTTAAAATAAAATATTTAAATATAAATTAATACAAATGTTTTTATACAAACTTACTTTATAAGAAATGAAAATAATAAATTAATGAAGTAATGGTTTGTTTATTTGATTATTGTATGTAAATTAGAGATAGGGTTAAAATTTAAAAGAAAGATAAATAAATGAAAATTTGAAACTGGAAGGAAAATTCTCGAAAAGAAGTTAATCATAAGAGTAGTGGAGGTTAATTAATACAAGGAGTGGAGTTAACTGCACAGGGGAAATTGGTTTTATTTTCTTGGAGGAAAAAATGATTCTAAAATTCTTGTCGTGAACATCCTTCTTGGGTGTTTTTCTTGAAAATTTTCTTTGTTTCTAAATTTTTTTCTTGGAAAGTGTGAAACTCTGAAGCATTGTTCTTGGAGATTTGGGGATTCTTGCAGAAGTGTTAGATAAGAAGAGCTAGAAGCTATAATTAAAGATTTGGGAATATTTGGTCTGGAACTAGAATTCAACCAACAAACCGCTCAACTCAGCTATTTGGTTATTCTAGGTTCTTTTCTTAAGAAATCTCTTCCTCTGATCTTTTAAATGAATGATAATACCCAATTGTGTCTCTGGTTTATTCTCAAAGCATAATCATTATTCTTCCTAAACTATGCAAGACCCCTGAAAATTGACTATATCAACAAACTTGAATATTATTTTATTAGATAAATGTATCTTTCTTTTGTGTTATGAACCTTTCTATTAATCAAATTTAGCATCGAAATTGCACGAAAGTTGGTTGGGTGGTGGTTTAGATATTCAAGTGGTCTTGGAAAATAATGAATGTGTTGTTCTTGTCAACCTCCCCTAGTGCCACCCTTGTTTCTAGCTTTATATTCAAAATGCATGTATGGGAATATTGATTTACTTGTTAAAGGCATGCACCACTTTATCTTTATCTTTATTTGTAAGTGGCAGTGGTAGATGCGCCCTATCTTACTCTTAGTCTATTTTTTTCTCATCACCTATTCTTTCTAAAGCACTTGAGCCTTCCCAGTGCTCCATTTATACCTTTTGCTACATTGAAATCATGTGGCTAGTGTGCGCTGCATATAGTTCGTTGATAATAAATACTGATAAAATAATATTAGTTTTGTTGTATATTTTTATTTAATACTAGATGGTAGATTCTACTGTGTCAAGAGACTTTGATGATGGGAGTGCACTAATTCTTGTTTAGTTGCATCTTAATTGCAATACCTTGCATTCTTTCTATACTTAGGGCTGCACCATTTCTTGGAAAATCCTGTCTCTTAGTGTGTTGTACGTATCTTGAAATTGTAAGTGTGATCTGATAGTGTTATTCCATGTTTTCTATAAGTATTTTTTTCCTAACAAAGAAGTGAAATTCTTATTGCAGCGAACTATGAGTTACCCTTGACTGGTACCACTAGTATAGTTCCCTGAATTGGCTAACTTCATTCAATACTTATAATTGCTTGATAATAAAACCGGACTTGTATCACAGTTTCTATTCACCATATGGAATCCCATATTTATTCCTTCACTAAAATGCTACACCCTTAATATTAGTGTACATCGAGTTATGAATAGTCGGCTTGTGGCTATCTTAACTCTCTATTAAGCCATATTATCATTAGTATATTATTATTTAGTTTTTTAGGTCGGCCTAAGCTTATATAGGTGTGTCTAAGTTGGCCTAGGTGATATCCTTGGCATAAATAGGTATATATAGGAGGTTGTGAGTCTTATTTCATCATCAGTTGTGAAGTGTGTTCTCATTAGAGATATTTGGAGGTTTTCCCCCTCGAAGTGGCTTGTTATTCTCAGTTATTATCAAGTATTTTCAGCATATTTCATATCATATTCTTCTATTGTGCAAGTTATTTCATAACAAGTGGTATCAGAGCATGATCTTGGCACCATAGAAAGTTTTTCTCAATTTTGGAGGCGATTTTGGGAAAAGCATATCTTTCAGATTTTGGCGAATTTTTTCTGATTTTTTAAAGGGTTTTTGAAGAACATATTGAAGAAGCTACAGTCCAGATTTTAGAAGAATTGGAGTAGAATTAAGCGAATTATTGTAGAATTAGGGTTTCTACACTATTTTTTTGGAATCTACATATCTCGCACATCTTGTTGAATTGGAGTCTGATTTTTATTGGGTTTTTGAAGACATACTAAAGGATATTACAGTAAAAATTTGAGAGAATTTAAGTTTCATTTGTGTGATTTATTTCAACATTAGTGGTTTCCATCATGACGGGGCCTGCAACAAGGGGTAAAAAGAATGTTGTCACTCCGGGGAAGACTCCTGATAAGGATGGTGAAACAATCAAGGATGTTACTCATAATGAGGAAATCAATAGGGTCAAGGAAGACATTTCCTCAATTAAGATGCATATGTGTGACCTAAAAGGAGATATGTCGGACCTACGAAACCTATTAAGCGACTTTATGAATAAACCAAGAAAGGAGGTCTCAAGCAGCCACGAACCAGAAGAAGAAGAAGAAGAAGAAGAAGAAGAAGAAGAAGAAGAAGAAGATAAAAATGAAGAAGAAGAAGAAGAAGAAGGAGAAGAAGAAGAAGAAGAAGAAGAAGCGAAAGAAGAAGAAGAAGAAGAGGAAGAAGAAGAAGAAGAAGAAGAAGAAGAAGAAGAAGCAAAAGAAGAAGAAGAAGAAGAAGAGGCATATGCAGAAGTAGAAGAAGCAACAATAGAAGAAGAAGAAGCAAAAGACCAACTAGAAGAAGAAGCAGAAGAAGGAAATGAAGAAGAAGTTCAAGAAGAAGAAGTTCCTAATCAAGCTATGCAAGGGTACCATATATTATTCCTCACCTCTTCCTTTATGACACATCAAAAGGTTCAGGCAAAGGAAGAACACATTCATCGCCATCAAGAGCTTGAGGTAAAGGGAAGACACATCTTGGAGCTGAAGTTAATTTTCCAGACACGCATGAAGAAGCTGGTGACATCAACAATTCCAAGTTACCTCATTACAAGGAAATATTTTCTAATTGAAGATGCCATATGGGAGGATGAGGAGTTCATTCAAAAGTGGCCAAACTTGATTAGCATTGAGGACAATGCTTCTTTGAAGAAGGGGGGCATGCTACGCCCTTAATATTAGTGTACATCGGGTTATGAATAGTCGGCTTGTGGCTATCTTAACTCTCTATTAAGTCATATTATCATTAGTATATTATTATTTAGTTGTTTACGCTTGGCCTAAGTCTTATATAGGTGTGTCTAAGTCGGGCCTAGGTGTGATATCCTTTGGCATAAATAGGTATATATGGTGGGAGGTTGTGAGTCTTATTTCCCCATCATCAAGTTGTGAAGGTGGCCTCATTAGAGATATTTGGAGGTTTGCCCTCGGCGTGGCTTGTTATTCCTGCAATATTATCAAGTATTTTCTGCATATTTCATATCATATTCTTCCATTCCTGCATGCTATTTCATAAGAAAAAGGTTAAGCCAAGTCAAAACTGAGCTGGAGGTAAACTTGAGATCCTGACCACTATTTAAGCTGACACCTTTCTGGTGCCATATTCATTTGATTAAAGATGGCTGGAATAGAGGGTTGGCCGCGAGCATTAAGCTCAACCTTCAGGAACATCAACTTGTTATTATCACTATATATGTACTTAATGCCTTGGCTGTAAATTACATCAAATTGATTCTTAATAGCCACCCTCTCTCTTCTTGATACTTTTAAATAAGCTTTGTCAACTTCTAGCTAGAGATCCAGTTGTCTTCCTTCCTTTTTCCACCAAATGCTGGACTAAAACTCAAGTTGGCCAGCCCTAATCAGCTTTGTCTTTTTCCGAGACTAAAGTTTCTCCTAAGTCACTAGTGTAGCTCCCTCTTCCTTTTCAGACTCTTCTTGCTATAGATTGATACCTATAGATTTAATCACATAAGTTGCGTCATTGATGTACTTTGAATCCCTGGATCTAAAGGAACTTTCCTTAACATAAATTGGGCTAGAGAAGGTCAATGTTGGTTTGTTACACTTCTGATAGTGGCTATCATTATAAACCTTGGTTGTGCTAGAGATAAAATCATAAGAGTGACTTACCTTACATAATTTGTGTTGAGTTAGTCATTAATTGATATGCATGAATATGCTTATTTATATATATGTAAATATGAGGAAAACCAACCTTTGAAAATCAAATTGATTATATGCTTATATAAGTATAGCTATGTTGATATACTATTATAAACATAAGTTGAACTTTGATTCTTTATTTTGAAAATAGCATGATGACTATATATATATATATCCAGGGTAGGCAGATATTAGATATTATTTTATAATCCTAAAATTTTAATAATAAAATGTAATATTGAATAGGTTGGTTAATAACAAAGTTTATACATTTAGAAATTATATGTATATGTATTTATGAGGAATGGTCAAGTTGTAGATTAAACATTAATCTCTTCTCTTTCTATCTATAATATCTTTGAGAAATCAACAAAGAGTTCAACCTTGATGTCATGTGTTATCATTATTAACTAGAGCAATATAGAAGAAGATTAATGATATGGAAGTAAGGTTTCTTAAGGGTCTCTTTGAAACAATTAGTGTTGATATAACATTAAATGTAATTAGGTTTTAGTTGATACCTATAGTGGGACCATTGACACTTACTATATATTATTTGGTTGTATTAATGTGTTGCAAGTGAAATGCAAAAAGGTATGCATAAAATCTTTTATTAAAGGATTGTTGAATGTGAGAGTGACTTATTATTGGCAATGATAAATATTACTTGTTTGTATATTGTGTGTTATCTAGTTGTGTAAACCATTTTTTGTGTCTCTTAGATTCCGTTAGTGGAGTGATGGCTATGTGAGGTAGAAATTGTTTGCATGAAAATTGGGTAATCATGGATTTGGCTTATGTGTGAATATTCATTTTTGTGGCTTGTGGTCTTCCAAAGGCTTGGGAGAAAATTATGTTATTGGCTTAATGATGTGCTAATTCTTCAACTTGGTTGTTGTGAAATTTCCTTCTGATATTGTGATGAACCTAACCATACCTTGTTCACTAGCTTCATGATTGATTCTTGTGCGAGACGGTTCATGCCTTGCCTACGTGTATGATCTTTCAGGTATGGGATTTATGCATGTTTTTCCTTGATGTTTTCAATTGATTTTCTCATTGTAGAAGGGGGATTAGCTTCCAATAGGGACTGGTGCACAAAGTGGCATCTAGGACAACCCGTGTGGGAGTTTCCTAATCAAGTGATAACATAATTAATTAACTATGGGGTTCGGTAGAACATTACTTTAAAAAAGAAGATTGAATGCCTCACCCAAGATTGTAGCACTCGTTCAGGCTAAGGTTGGGTTGGGAAGGCTTGGTTGGCAAGACCAATATCCTTGTATTCATGAAAGGATAATTGGTCCCTCATGTGTTACCCTATGGAGCCAGCATCAAATGTGCAACTATCAAGATAATCATAGATGGGGGCCAACATCTAGAGGAATATTTTTAAGACAACTCATGCAAAGACCATGTGATGACACTCTCCCCTGCTACAATATAGCATTTCCTTGTATTGAATTTCAGTGCTATATTTGTGTGTGCCTCTCGAAGCAGTGTCTCCTTTGTGTTGTTTTGCATTGTATTTTGCATGCTAGAATCCCTTGGAGTCTAGTTGTGTCAGTTGATTGCCATCTTGTCGTTATGGTGATGTCTATAGTCCTTAGTTTTCCAGTGATGGTGAGACCCTTTGCTACCTCCTAGCATGGGGGTGGACCTTTGGGTCCACACGGTTGGGTGGAACATGTTTTGTTCTCCATTGGGTTCACTACCCCTAATCATGTCATGGTGACTTCACTTGATCCGAAGACTTCTACACTATATCTACTCTTGGGATTTGTGATCCTTATATTTGTATCTGTACTATATCTCAATTAAGTATCATGTATCATGTTGTTGAACACTCCTCACATGTAAAGAGGAGGCATTATTGTACAAAATGTAATTGTAAAGATGAAATTGATGTAACTCTATTATGTGATGAATTATGTACTCAATGATATTGTACATGTTAGGTGGAATGGATGTAATTAGTTAATCATTTTGTGATCATATTATGGCTTTGTCTCATGGATTACTTGATTATATGTTATGTGTAGATGTGATTTTTTTAATTGATGTTAGAACCAGTTATTATAAAGTTTTATGGTTTTTGTTAATTTAGATAATGGGAACTACGTAATGTAGTCGTGAAACTTAGAGGACATAGGGTAGTATGTAAGTTGATGTTCATTAATAATCATGTAACATTACACTTTAAAAAAAAATGTTTCATTTTCAGTTGTTAGTGTGTTGTCCTCTAGGGTTTGTGTCGAGGCGTTATAGAGAAGGTTGTTGCTATAGGGATAGTTGATCATGAGAACCATTTGTATCAGTTTGATGGCTTTGAGTCTTCAACAGGTTCGTGTTTTATTTCTCATGTTGATTGTTGGGAAAATGTGTCTCAACCTTGCAATTACATAAGGTGCTATTGATACATCAACAATTGAGGGGGGTGTGGGGGGTTCTATTCATCCTTAGGTCTTAGATCAGATGGTTGATATTTTATTAGCTTTTCTTTTCCTAGAAGGCAACCCTATTTATGAGGGAGTTGTATTATAGTTGTGTATTATGATGTATTCTAAGAGTTTGATAGTGATCATGTTGCCTCTAGATCTTTGGTTGGTGATATTCCTATGAGAAGCTTGCTCTGCAACTATATTGTAATCTTTTTGATTTATAAATAGTATATAAGGTAGCTAATGGAGTGTGGGTTTTTTCTCTCAAAAGGGTTTTCCCCACGTAAATCACTATGTTGTGGTATGCATTAAATTTATGTTTATTTATGTTTAATTTTTTGTAACTAAAAAATCTATAAATTTTTACATTATTATCCTCTCAAGATCAGTGTAGGAAGTTGTTTCGCTACCTTAACTTCCTTACAAGTGGTATCAGAGCTTGATCACCTTTTGTTTTAGTGACCTAGGTTGTTGGCTTTTTTGAACTAATCCAGATTTGAGTGGGAACTTGTGTAGAAGATACTTTATGATCTTGTTGTGGGAATCTTTTAGATGGCAAGTTCATCAGAGAGAATAGAGGTGGATAATTTGTTTGGAAATAATTTTGAAATATGGAATTTGAAGATGGAGGATCTATCGATAGATCAAGAAATGTGGGATTCTATTGATGAGAATGTTTCAAGGCCCAAAAATGCTACTTTGGTTGCTCAATATGATTTTATGGACCATAAAGCCAAGGGTCTAATTAGATTGTGCTTGGAAAACATTGTCTTAATCAATGTCCATGAATAGACCTCTACACAAAAACTATGGAAGAAACTTCGTGAAATGTATTAAGCCAAATATTTAGTGAACAAGGTTTTCTTGAGGAAGAAATTGTAGTCCTTGAGAACGGAAGAGAACTTGGATAAATTATAGACTACCTAAAAGAATTCAATATGTTGGTGGCTCAATTGGCATAAGTTTGTGTCACAATAGATGAGGATAAATGTTAGATATTTCTTTTTTCTTTACCTAATTTGTGGGATTCTCTTGTTATGGCTATTTGGAGTACTTTTGTTATATTAAAGACTAAAGGTGTGGTGGGTTCTTTTCTTTCCAAAGAAATGGGGAGGAAGGTATCCATCAATGCCAAGGAGACCCTAAATATTTGTGGAATACCCAAGGAAAAGGAAAGAAGAATGAGAAGCGTGATAAATCCAAGTCCAACATGAGATCCAAATCTCCTAGAAAGTCCAAAGTTGTTTGCTAGAACTGTGGTAAGCCTAGACATAATCATAAGCACTACAAAGAAGAAAATAAGAAGAAAAAGAAGAAATTTGATTTTGATTCTAAATTTGAGAAGGAATATGGTGATCTGCATTCATTGTATATTTGGCCAGTCATGTAGGTAATGATGCATGGTTAATTGACTCATGTGCATCATTCTAGATGACTTTTAATAGAGATTTTGTTTTTGAATATGAAGAATTTGATGGAGGTAAGGTGTACTTGGGTGATGATTCTTATTTAAATATTGTTGGTCCTAGTAAATTTATAATTAGGTTTCCTAATGGTAGAATAAATAGGATTAATGGTATGTTACACATCCCTGGATTAGCATGAAATTTGTTATATGTGAGAAAACAAATAGATGTAAGTGTGGAGGTAGTATTTTCTGATGTAGGATGCAAGATGGTTTGAGGTGATATGGTGATTGCTAGAGGTGTCAATTATGGCACATTGTATAAGATTTATGCATGCATTGTTGAGCGCAATAGTACATTTTTGAAAAGAAAGTCTCTGGAAGAGGTGAGGGTTTCACCTTCAGCCGATGGTCATGGATTCTAGGTACCCAAGGGTTCTCTTTCTTCTAAATCAAAGTTACTTGTAGAGAAAACTATGTTATGGTACTAGAGACTTAGCCACATTGGAGAAAAGGGTCTAAGGACCTTAAAAAATAAAAACCTTGTTGAAGTTTTTTCTGATTGTAATCTTGAATTTAATTTTTGTGAGCATTGAATTTATGGAAAATAAAACCACATTCAGTTTTACTTTAGTTCTCATAAACCTTGTGGTGTATTGGATCTTATTAATTTTGATGTGTTTGGTCCTATAGATGTTCCTTCAATTGGTAAATCCACATATTATGTTTCATTTATTGATGATTATAGTAGAAGGACATGGGTATATTTTCTAGAGTTTTAGTATGAAGTTTTTAGTCAATTTAAATAATTTAAAGCAATGGTTGAGTTGCAGACTAGAAATAAAATAACTTGTTTGAGGATTGATAATGGTGATGAATTTTTCTCTAATAATTTTGATATATTTTTAAATATTATGGTATTCATAGAAAAAAGATAACTCTATATTCTCTAAAATAGAATGAAGATGCAGAAAGAATGAATAGGACACTGATGGAGAAGGGTAGGATCATGTTGATTGGTGTTGGTCTAGAACAAAGGTTTTGGGTTGAATTTTTTGCCACTACATGTTACATGATTAATAGGTCTCCTACATTAGCTCTTATTGATAAGACACCTATAGAGGCATGGTTGGGCCACAAGCCTTCATTAATTCATCTTAGAGTTTTTGGTTGTAAATGCACATGTGTCAAACGAGAAGTGAAAAAAATTGGAGAACAAGGCTGAAAAATGTATCTTCATTGGATAAAACTATGGTGTGAAAGGATACAAGCTTTGGGATATTGTTATATAGAAGGTAATATATAGTAGAAGTGTTTTTTTAAGGAAACTAAGCCTTCTTCTGTCACATTGCAGCCAAAACAAAGAAAATAAGAAGATGTGATTCAACTTCCTTATACACTTGAGAAAGTTGAATCGAGGCCCATGGATAGACAAGAAATTGAGGATAGATCATCTAGCTTGGAATATTTAGAAGAGGAGGAAGAACCTCCAACTCAGCTTTTTTGTAGGTCTACAAGGCATAGAAAACCACTTGAAAGGTATTCACCTGATGATTGGAGATGTATTTTTCTTTGAATACTAACATGAATGAACCAAAATTGGTAGAAGAGGCATTAGGTATGAATGATGCAGAATCTTAGAAGATTTTTTTGGATGAAGAAAAGACATCTTTGAAAAAGAATGATACATAGGATCTTGTACCATTTCCTGAAGGAAGAAAATCTATTGGTTGCAAATGGGTGTTCAAGAAAATGATTGGTTCAGATGGAGGTATTGAGAAGTAAAAAGAAAGGTTGGTTGCAAGAGGTTACTCTCAAGTTGAGGGTTTTGATTATGATGAGATATTTTCTCCTATTGCTAAAAATACATACATTAGATTTTTGCTTTCTTTTACTATTTCTTATGATTTAGAGGTTAAGAAAATGGATATGAAAATTGCTTTCCTTCATGGTGACTTGGGGGAGGATATTTAAATGACACAACTAGAGCACTACATGGTCAAAGGTAATAGTAAATTGGTTTACAAATTGAAGAAATATTTTTATGGCCTAAAATAGAGTCCCAAGATGTGGTACTTTAAATTTGATAGATATGTTTTGAGTTTGGGATTTCAGCATTCTAAATTAGATCATTGTGTTTATTATAAAATTGATGGTGATAATTTATTGTTTATTGAATTATATGGTGATGATATGTTATTTATTGGTAGAGAGAAAGGTATGATTTTAGGACTTGAATCTCAACTTGCTGCTAAAATATTGGAAATGAAAGATCTTGGTGCAGCGAAACTCATTCTTGGTATGGAAAATAAAAGAGATAGAGTAAATAAAAAGTTATGGCTTGGCTAAAGTAAGTATACGAATTCAATTTTATAGAGGTTTGATATGTAGGGTTGTAGACCATTGTGTGTTCCTGTTTCAGCTGAAACAAAGTTATCTATATCAAACTTTCCAACATCCCCATTAGAGAGGGAAGACATGGGAAAAGTTCCTTACCAGAGTGAAGCTGGAATTGTAATGCATGCTATGGTTTGTACAAAACTAGACATTTCCCAAGTAGTGGGAGTTCTTTTGAAATATATGTCTAATCTTGGTAGAGTTCATTGGGATGTAGTTAAAAGAGTCTTCAAATATTTGTGTGGTACCTCATACTATTCCTTGTGTTATCATAGTAATATTTTTGAAGATGAGATTTCCCTTCATATTCATGGTTATGTGGATTCAGACTAGGTAGGTGATGTTGATAGTATATGATCCACCAGTGTTTATGTGTTTACTTTAATTAGTGGTGCAATTAGTTTGATGAGTAAGCAATAGGATATGGTTGCTTTGTCTATTACTGAAGATGAGTATATGGTAGCTACTCATGCTTGTAAAGAAACCGTTTGGCTTAAGATATTGTGTTCATATATTATAATAAAAAAAGATGCAGTGACAATTTATTGCAATAGTCAGAGTGTGATATGTTTAGCTAAGAACTCGACTTTTCATGCCAAGACCAAGAACATTGATGTACAATATCATTTTGTTAGAGATATGGTCAAAGATGGTAGGGTGAAGCTGGTTAAGGTGGATACTTTGGTGACTGTTTTTAATTCTTTAACTAAGCCTATGAGAACAAATAATTTCATATGATATTTAGATTCATTGGGCCTTTCAGCACTTAGAAATTAAGAGATGAAGTTTATACACCCTCTTATTGATTTTGCAAGGTGTTCAAAAAGTGGGATATTTGGTGGGAAAATGTGTCTCAATCTAGGAATTACATAAGGTACTATTGATATGTCAACCCCCCACATAGAGAGGGGGGTTGTGTTTTTCATTAGGTCTTAGATTTGAGAGTTGATATTTTATTATCTTCTCTTTCCCTAGAAAGCAACCCTATTTTATGAGTTCATTGTATTACGACTATGCATTGTGATGTATTATGAGAGTCTGATAGTGGTCATGTTGCCTCTAGATCTTTGGTTGGTGATACTCCGATGAGAAGCTTGCTCTGAAAGTATATTATAATCTTTATGATTTATGAATAATGCATTGGGTAGATTTTTGAGTTTGTGGTTTATCTCCGAGAAGGGTTTTCCCCACATAAATCGTTGTGTTGTGGTATGCATGATAGTTATATTTATTTATTTTTAAGTTTCTACAATGAAAAATATTTTTTAGATCTTTGCATTATTCTCCTCTCAATATCAGTGTAGGAAGTTGTTTTGCTACCTTAGATTCCTTACACTGATTCAATGAGAAAAATTTGGCATGAAAGATTTGAGCACTTGAACTAAAAATATATCTTTAGAAAATGAACACACATAACTTAGTCGTTGTTCTTCCAAAGATCTCTTGCACAAATGGATTTTTTCAATTGTGTTCTTGGAAAACAACATCAAGATCATTTTCCTAACAATCAAGCTACACATGAAACCACACCCCTTGAGTTGTTCCATAGTGATCTCATGTCATTCCCAACTCCTTTTTTAGGGGCTAAGTATATGCTCACTTTCATTGTTGATTTTTTACAATGCACATGGGTCTACTTTTTAAAGCTCAAGAGTGAGGTTCTAACCATATTCAAGAACTTCAAAATATTTTTAGAGAAGTATTCAAGTATTTCTCTTCGAGGATACACACAGATAATGGGGGGGAGTATGCCAATCAAGAATTTCAATATTTTTGCAATGAGAATTTTATTCTTCATTAGCACACAATTCCTTACACTCCTCAACAAAATGATGTGGCAAAGAGGAAGAACACAACTTTGCAAGATATGGATAATAGTATTATTCATTCTTGGTCTATGGCTCCAACATTTTAGGTCAAAGCTATCAATTATTCCAATTGTATTCAGAATCGTATGCTTCACAAGGCAGTGTAGAATATGACACTTGAGGAGACTTGGTCCTATCACAAGCCTAATGTATAATTCTTCACAACATTTGATAGTAAGGATTTGACACTCATTCTGGGTCAGTGTAAATCATTAGAGAAGAAGAGTTTGTGGCTCATTTTTGTTGGCTATTCTGAAGATGTGAAGGCATATAGATTGTTTGATCCTAATACATGAGAGGTGAATTTTCATCATGATGTTCAATTTATTGAGTCTTTCACGTATATGGATACTCCTTTGACTTCTTCTTCATCACAACCTAATTAGTCTTCTTCACTTGAGGATTTTTTGCTTCTTGAGGAAGATCTTGATGATTGTCTTGATTCGCCTCCTCCTAATCCACCTGCTAGGCTAGGATGGGATCGTACTACTCTTGAGGAGGTTGGTCCTCTTATTGGTGATCCCACAGAAACTAATTGTACTTGTTCTTAGACTTCAGGTGTTAGTCTCTTGAGTCATGCCATTTCGGACGATCCTAAAAAAAAATAGATGCTTCAAGTATTCCTGAGTGGGATAGTGCAATGGTTGAGGATTATTCTTCTTTGATGAAGAATCATACTTGAGATCTTGTACCTCTTCCTAAAGGAAGAAATTTGGTTTGGTGAAATTATTTGTATCATACCAAAAATGCATGTGATGTTTCTATTGATATGTACAAGGATCATCTTGTTGGAAAGGGGTTTTCTTAGGTTGAGGGAGTTGACTATTCATAGACATTTTCTCATATTTCCAAGATGGATTATATTCACATTGTCCTTGTTAGAGCTACATATCAAGGATGGTCAGTGTATCAGATGGATGTGAAAAGTAATTTCTTCCATGGGGTATTCATGAGGAGATTTATATGGAGCAACCACTAGGTTTTGTGTAGGACTCTTCACTTGTTTGCAAGGCTCAATGTTCATCATATGGTCTCAAATAGGCCCCTTGGGCATGGCATAATAAGATTGATAGTTTCTCGATTGCTTTTGAGTATAATTGTTTCCATTCTAATCCTATAATTTATAATCAGAGGGATGGAGAGGATCTTCTTATTCTTGTGTTATATCTGGATAATTTGATTCTCATATGGAGTTCCAATTCCATGATTCAGAGTACTTAGAGAGCATTGATGGATCATTTTCATATTCAAACAACCTTGGCTTCTTGCATTACATCCTTGGTCTTTAGGTTCATCAAACTTATAAGGGGATTTTTCATTTTTCAATAAAATTATGTTCTTGGTTTGCTTCAAATATTTGGCATGGATGATTGCAAGCCTACTTCCATTCCATTTTAGTTAGGTGTTGTAATGTCTACTAGTTGCACTACTCCTACAGTTGATCCTACCTTGTATCAGAAATTGATTGAAAATATTTTGTACTTGAAACATAGTCATCCTGATATTTCTTTTATGGTTGGCCTTTTCTATCACTTCTCTTAGGAGCCTCATGAGAGTCATTGGAAGGATTCCAAGTGTATCTTGTGATACAATCAAGGCACTAATAACTTTTTCATTCATTACACATTAGGAGCTTCTCAGATTATGGGCTTCACTGACTTAGATTGGGCTGGTGATGTCAATGATCAAAAGTATAATTTTCTATTTGTCTTTTTTCCTTAGTTATGGTCTGATTGCAAGCTCATGCAAGAAGCAAGCTACTAATTTTCATGTCTCAATTTCATTGCTTGCATTTAATAATTTTGAGTTAATTAAAATATTTGAAAAATGGAATTTATCATTTAGTATTAATGGATTTGATAAATGCAATGATATATTTGAAAATGAATATCTTGCAATTTTGTGATTTAAGAAAATGATTCACTTCGCACTCAAATGCCACAAATTCAATACATAAAATACACCAATTACATTCATTACATCAATTTCATCAATTATATCAATGATACAAATACATGAATAGAATTTTGATATGATTCCTTTTTGACACCTTGCCTCCACTAGTGGACGAGAACATGGTTGAGGTGCTTTTCCACCCAACCACGGAGCAATGCTTCCTCAGAATTCTTCAATAAATCAAAGAATACTTGACCCTACACAAAACACTTAGCAAGAGATACAATTTGCAAGGTGGAATCTATGTGTGTGTAACTACATGCATTTCTATCTACTATTAGAATATGCAAGTTCCATGTTAGGTAAATAAAAAAAATACAACAGAGATAGGATAAAAATTAACAATTTGTTCCATAAATATAATGGCTGCAAATCTTGGCCAAGCTCATGCTGCATAAAATGAAACTCTGGTTAGATTTGGAAAATCAAATTTACACTCTCTGGCACCCATTCCTAGAAGAAAAGCTCATCATATCAAAGGTGTATCCCTCCCTTTTAGACAATTTATTAGCATCATATTCTAGTGCACTACAGTCTACCATTGAATTCTTGTATCATTCCATTTCAATATTATCAATAATCATTCAATCTCAATTTGGTATAACCATTCATCTATTCATAATACACCTATCTTTCTATTAAAACTCATATTGCAAATCAAACATTGTTCCATTTCTAGAGTTCTTTCCTTTGCAAATGAAGTTTAACAATCTTATTCAATGATTAATTCAAGATGAATCAAAAGGTATACCACATGTATGTGGACATGCATAAATGAAACATTTATGCATGTACACATATATGCTTGGAAATGAACATAGTTGGAATATGCGTATACATTTTGGATAATAAAATAAAATATTCCTTACATACAGGTTTCCATATTTAGAAAAGGAAACATCAACGACATTAAAATGCTCAATTTAATCTTTAAAAATCCACTAGTCTTAGTTAAGATACAAATGAAACATTTATTCCACAGTCACTTGTCTTTCATAAGGAATAAGAACAACTCAAAATGAAACATGGTTGATTTACAATTTCTATAGTAATCAATCCCAGAGAAATAGCATATTAAATAAAATAAATGTACCCTTCAGTCTAATACAATTTAGGTTCTATATTCATTCTATTTTGGGTCAATATGTCTATTTGTGGTTCAATTTAGATTCACCACCTTAATATTTATTTTAAAAGAAAATTAAAACACTATAAAAATGGATGGTCTATTCCATCAATAATGATAATCCACATAATGGTGTTGATAAGAATGTTATCATGAAAATGATAAAATGATATCGGTTATCGTAAAGATCCTTCATTTAATCTGATATGTACTATGCCACGGTTCAACCCATAATATAATGAAAGCACCCATTAAATACATATATAAAAGAAATAAATTATATTCGTTCTTCGACTTTGATTTTAAACATTGGAATAATCAACAGTGATTAGATATATAGGCATTTAGTCACTCAAATGATGATTCATATAATCATGACCTAAGATGGCCAAGCACTAGTAACACAAAATAACATCAACAATACTATCATGCATTAAACATTAGCAACGTTTGACTAAGGGTTTCCATTCAATGAGAGTATCATTCATAATCATCTTTCTCTTATAGAGTATGGTGAAAGTATACAAATTTTAAAAATGATGAGAACATCATTCGACCCTTGCATTAACAGGGTTCGAGTTGCCATATTTTACTGCACTAAAATGGTGGGAGTGACATATTACTAGATGAATGATGCATGTTGTTCACTAATTGATAAAGTATCAAAGCGATGTAAATCACTTGGCTAGCATAAGTTAGATGCTGACAAAGCACTGTTAAAAAATATAAGATAAAAACCATAATGGTGTCCAAACAATGCAATACAAGACAAAGTTTTGTGATAAATGAGATGCAATTTAACATTGGTCAGGCTGAATGGCCATGACTACAAGGAAAGTATAGAATACATGTGAGAACCCATCACAAGGGTCCAACCCAATACCCGTGCATGCTGGGTATAACAAATAAAAATCTCATCATGGTGGCTCTACCCCAAAATGAGCTAACATAGATTTACATGGGTGGACTAACAGAGGTAGATACATGATTACAAAGCCACAAAAAATGCATGATACGAAAACAAGAATTACATGATATTTCCCAAATAGAAAATATGAATGAATACCCATTCAAATCAAATGAGAAACATCTAAGATGGGTTCAAATTTCCTCTCCTCATGTGATTCTTGGTGATTTTTCCTTTTATAGAATTAGCAATAGCTTCTCAATCCTTCATTTTCCTCTTTCTCTATCGATCTTTTTCCTTGATCTTCTCCTATTTTTTGCTAGATTGTCTCTTCAGTTCTCTATCTCTAACCACACATATCTCCTTTGCTATATTTGGAGATAGTGATCTTAATTTTTTTTTTCAGTAAATTTAAGCTCAAATTCAATGTTAAAACCCATAGTAATACATATATAGATATATATATATATATACACATATATACATATATATATATATATACAAATTATATATACATATATATATATATATACATATACACATATATATATATATACATACATACATACATATATATATATACATATATACATATATATACATATTTTTTTTCTGGTGCTTTACAAGAATTCCTATTATTTTATTTTTCCATTTTCTTATTCAAAAGCCTATTTTCAAGTTCATCAAAAGATCAAATAATACAATCATTCTCCATATGATAGAATGCATTTCCAATATCATTTAATATCAAATTTTGATATAGATAGGGTAAAGACAATGGTGCACTAAATTTGTTTCTTTCACAAGATTTCTTATTTCACCTGATTATGATTCCACACAATATAAAATGATATTTATCAATTAAAAATAATGTAGATCTGTCATGGTCTACTGTGGTGTGTGAGATTCCAGATTCCATTCTTGCTTAGCATTGTCATCCGACTAAATTTTCTTGGCTCTATCAAGTTCTTGTCCTTCATCCTGATCTTGCACACAAACATTCTTACACTTTCCCAATTTATCAAGTAACCTTTATTCTATAATCTTCAAACTTGTATATTGATTATTGAAATTTGGAAATGAATATATATTCATATTTGTTTTATTTATTTATGGACATGAAATTTCTAATTGGAAATAGCTATGGAATTTATGTCATAAATTTTATATCCATAATGTTAACACTTAATTTAATGAGGAAAATCTAGTTGGTCATATTAAATTTGGTATTAGATCTCAAGGTTCAACTCTAGTCCTATGAGCCCACAATGGTTTAACTAGGGAATAGTAGACCCTTAACTAGATTTGAGTTACCTAGAGAATAAGCAATCTAAATTGGATGTAGGAAATGGGAAGGTCCAAGTCAGGAAGAAAGAATGGAAAAACCATGAGGTCTTTGAAGAATCCAATGGATATTGAAGAAAATTCCAAACCCAAGAACCAACTTGAGATTCCTAGTGATGAAACTTTAGCACACACCTTCACACATCTCAAGTTGGAGAGAGGAAAAATATTGAGTCCAAATGAACTCCTAAGGCTAAGAAACCCTTCGTATTTAGAGATTGGCCAATAGGATGTGGACCTAATGCACCTCTATTGACTGAGGAGAAGGAGTGCATGTGAGCATGTATTGACTCACCCAAGATGGAAGATATAGATTTAGATGAGGATCTATAGGAATGTCCTTTTTTTTTATAATGAGGGAATTCATTAGAGTAGAAAAAAAATTCTAAATAAGGATCAGTGTAAATCCAATATTTAATATAAATAAAGAAAGTATTTTTGTTATTCAAGAGCACAAAACCTGAAGGATTTTCTTGATGTGAATGGACATGTATATCTCTTTCAAATTACATGTTGTGTTCATTTTATTGTATAGATGAAATAGTTTAAACATGAATCCTTGTGTTAAGATACACTAAACATGACTGTAACGCAGGTCGAGTGTGAGTCAGCCACTAGACAAGAGTGGGTAGTAGCGAATAGGACAATGGGCCATGCAAGAGGCTAGAAAAAATATTGGAACTCTTGAACCAACAAGAAACCAAAATAGACTATTTGGAACAAGAGTTTTGAGGGGTGTGGGAAGATCAAAATCTTAGGAATGAGTTACCTAACCAAAGAGAAAGTACCCAAGGGGATCTTAATCAAGGTCAAATTGAGGAAGAATTTGGGAAAGATCTTAATAAGGTAGCACCACCAAAATTCAATGGAAATGCCATCAAAGATGGGGCTGAGGCTTGAACATAGAGATGGAAAAATACTTTGGGTTCTACAACCTGTTAGACCAAACCAAGGATGCTTCAGTTGCATATCATTTTTTTGGAGAGATAGCTACTTGATAGGACAATGAGAAGGAAGAAGGGAGACTTGTGCAAGAGGAGATCACTTAGGAGTTTTTCCTCCAATATTTTAGGAAGAGATGGATACCACAAATTTTCTTTGACAAGAAGATGATTTAATTTTAGAATCTGACCTAGGGTGGCCTGTCAATAGTTCAGTATTGGGAGAAGTTTACCAACTTTCTCAAGTATGTGTCACAATACCAATCCAATGAGTGTTTCCAGATCTAAAAGTTTATATTGGGATTGAGACCCCACATTGGAGCTAAAGAGGATATTTAGAATCTTCTTACAATGCCAAAAGCTTTTGAGAAGGCCATTAAGCAAGAACAAAATCTACAACAATTGTCCAATCTTCACAAAGATTCAAACTCCAAGCCTCAGTTTAGAAACAAAAAGTTTTGGAAGGGTGACGGGAAGAAGGGAAATAAGTCCCATTACATCAAAATTTTGAAAAGAGAAAGTGACCCTCTAGAAAAGGAAGAAGGAAAATGAATAAAAGGGCTAAGAAGAGCAATGACAACTTGAATAGTAACCAAAGGTACTCAAAAGAGGACAGGTATGGAGATCAAAAAGGACCACATGACAGGTGTTACACTTGTGGAGGAGACCATTATGCATCTAACTTCCCTCAGAAATCAAAGTCACGGAAGGAAGGAAACTAGTAGCAGACACTACAACACAAGATCCATGTAGCAACTTGGATAATAGGCAAGCAGAGTACCATGATTCTCCGATATGATTGATAAGTAAGCTATATGGTTGGACCATTTATATTTTGATAGATACTAGAGCTACTAAGTGTTTCATAGATCCTATAGAATGATTTCTAAGTTTCCCATCTAACCTAGATATTTGGAAAATTCATGGTCTATTTAATATGGGAATCGAGCAAAGTGAGAAGTAGATTCATGTTTCTTTTGTAGCGAGTTAGATCTTCCCAAATTTTTGACCCAAGTTGAACTTTACTTGGCAACATTAGGCTCCTATGATACATAATCTTTTGAATCAACTAGTTAAATGAGCACAAATCCATTGTAAATTGAGAGGATAAGATGGTGAGTTGTATGGATGACTATGGGTACCTAATTGAGGTACATGAGATACAAAGACCCTTGGAGCTTAGGTAGATTTCAACTATGCAGCTCAAGAGGGGTTAGAGGAAGGGTTGAGTTATTTATGTTGTCCATGTTAGTGAACTCGGCAATGAGAAACCATACCTAGATGATTATCTAATCCTTAAGGAATTTTAGGATGTGTTTCCTGAATATCTCATTGAGATTCCTCCAAAGCAAGAATTCAATTTCTCCATCGAACTAGTACTGAGAGTTCAACTTAGGTCTAGAGCACTGTACAAGATGACCACCACATATTTATGAATTAAAATCCTAGCTATAGGATCTATTACAAAAGAGGCTTATTAGACCCAGTGTGTTATCATGGGGAGCACCAATCATCTTTGTGAAAAAGAAGGATGAAACCTTATGTCTATGTATTGATTATCATATGTTGAATAAGGTGACCATAAAGAATCAATCCTGAGGATCGATGAGTTATTTGATTAGATGAAGGGAGCAACAATATTCTCAAAAATAGATCTTATATCTGGTTATAATCAATTGAGAATAAAGAAAGAAGATATTGCAAAGACAACTTTCTGAACTTAGTATGAACATTATGAATTCACCATTGTACCATTTGGATTGACCAACACACCTACAACCTTCATGAATCTTATGAATAATGTGTTCTAAGACTGTTTGGATGATTTTTTCCTAAAATTTATTGATGAAATTTTGGTTTATTCAAAGTCTATTGAGGAACATGATCAAAACTTGAGGATAGTCTTAAATCATATAAGGGAAAATAATCCTTTTCAAAAGCTATTCAAGTGCTCATTTTATCAAGACAGGGTGCACTACCTAGGCCACACTATCTCAATTGAGGGAGTCTATGTGGATCTTGAGAAGATAAAATAAATTATGGAGTGGACGACTCCTTAGAATGTGATGGAGGTGTGAAGCTTTATGGGCCTTGTTGGATATTACAAAAAAAATAAGCAAATGTTTTCTAAAATTGCAGCCCTGATAACATCTTTCCAAAAGAAAGGAAAGAGGTTTTTGTGCACTGAGAAGTGTGAAAAATCATTCCAACTCCTAAAGGACAAGCTCATAACAACCCCAATGCTAATTATTCCAGATCCCAATGGTCAATTCTCAATGATCATAGATGCTTCAATAGACGTAGTAGGAGTAGTGCTAATGCAAGAAGGGAAAGTAGTGGTGTATGAGTCTAGGAAGCTAAAACAACAAGAAGTAAATTATGCAGCACATGATTTGGAATTAGTAGCTATATTGCATTCCTTATAGATGTGGAGGCATTATCTTTTGGGAAAGCCATTTGAACTCAAAATGGATCATTTGGGATTGAGATACACCTTTACTCAACCAAACCTCAATGTGACAAAGAGGAGATGGCTAGAATTCCTTAGTGAGTATGACTTTAGAATTGAATATATAAAAGGAAAGGAAAATCTAGTGACATATCCTCTTAGTAGAAGAAGACATCTAGTCGTCATGACCTCTATGAGATCTAATTTGAGGTAGTAGATGATGCAACACTTGCGAGGAGATGAGCATTATGAGAGGGTGAAAAAGGATCTAAAAGAGAATCCATTAGACCATCAATTTGATGGGTATGATTTTGAATCAAATAGTATCTTATGATACTAGAGGCGAATGCCTATTCTAGATTCTAGAGAGCTTGGGAAGTTGGTCCTAGAAGAAGTCCATAATGCACCACATTCTAAACACCCTAGAGTTACAAACATGGTCACAAAATTGAAAACCTTATATTATTGGCCAAAACTCAAGGAGGACATAGCGAATACATAGCCAAATGTTTGGAGTTTCAGTGATTTAAGGATAAGCACATGCATCAAATAGGGATCCTTTACCCTTATGATATACCTGAGTACAAATGGCAAGTGATCAACATGGACTTTATATAGAGGTTACCTCTAAGTAAGAATAGATATGATGTCATTCTAGTAGTAGTCAATAAGTTGAATAAGGTGGCACATTTTATTCCAGGGAACCTTAAGGATGGATTGTTGGCCATGGCCAAGAAATTTTTCCAAGAGATATTTTGTTTACATGGATTGTCAAGACCATTATATTTGATAGAGATACATGGATGACATCAAGGTTATAGATAACCTTGAATATAGAATTGGGGACTAAAATAAATTTTAGCTCATCCTACCATCCTCAAACTGATAGGAAAATTGAGAGAGTGAATCAAGTAGTAGATCTCCTTCAGATGTATAGTATGGATCAGCAATATAAATGGGAAGAGTATCTACCACTAGTAGAACTTGCTTATAACAATTCCCATTATGCATCCTTGGGTATGACACCTTTCAAGTCTCTATATGGGTGAAAGTGTCATACTCCCATCAGTTGGGATAAATAGGAAGATAAGATCATAGTGGTTCATAAAATGCTAAAAGAGATGGAAGAGTAGATGGGATTTATCAACAGTGGACTAAAAGAGGTGGAAGATAGAAAAAGAGCTATTTAGATAGGAATAAAACCTTTAGAAAATTTCTAGTTAGGGATAAGGTCTTTTTAATAGTGAAGCCACATAAGAGCTCAATTACCTTTGGTCAATCATCCAAGTTGGCTCTAAGATATGTGGGCCCATTTGATGTGTTGGAAGTTGTGTCACCAAAAAATGTATAGTTGACATTTTTATGCTCACTAGAGTCTTTCTTATGGACTTTGGCTTGATTTTTCCTTGATTTAATGTTGTAATGTGGTAAACACATTCACATTAGGTCTTGGACCCTTGTGAATCATTAAGACTTCTAGGTTGTCTTTTAGAAGTGTTTTGAAGTGTTGTAACCCACTTTCACACTTTTCTAGGACCCTTTCATCATAATTTACTTAAATAACTCCTTTTTATCACTTACCAAGTCTTATTTCAAAGTGTTGTAAAGTCTTGTAATAAACTTTCACTCTTTTCTAGACTTGTCACCGCTAATTCAACCCTTTCTCATGTTTAAATGACCTCTTAATACACTTTTTGACTCCCCTTTAGTGTGTTTTTGAGGATATTCTAGTTGGAAAACACTTAATTCCATTTAAGTCCTAACACCCATTGAATTTTCTTAAGCGGGAGTAAGTCGCAAATAGGGGTGACTTAGTCCTTTTTGGCACAAAACTCAAAATTATTTCAATTTTTTGGTGGGATATCATTCTCTAACCCTTGAGGTTGGCCTATGATGTGTTATTTTTAGGAAATTTAGTAAAATAAAGTATAAATAAGGGTTTTTCTCCTCATTTTACATCTCACATTCACCTAATTCATTCAAGAATTCACTCAAGCAATCAACTTAATCATTCTCAAGCATTCAAGCACTCTAAGCATAATCAAGTCATCCATTGGAGCACTTCATTGCATATATTTAGATTTACATACCAAGCATTTGCTAAGTTTATGACATTGCATGTTTTTTTTTATCATTCTCTTTCCATTTCATTATCTAGGGTTTGATTACCAAAGTGGGATTTAACCAAGGAAAATCCCTATACTCTAACCCTTAACCATTTTTCCCTCTTTGCATGTGTGTTTTCAAACTTTGTAGGAAGATTTGTCAAAGAAATAGGTGTTGAAAAGTGGTCAAGAAGTCATCAAATCTATTCAAGTCAACACAACTCTAATTTAATCTTGGAGACCCTTTTTTATCTCCTTTTCTATAGAATCAAGATTAGACACCTGCCAGAAAAGCAAGTGCATACCAAAAGCTATAGGATCCTTTCCCAAGATTCCTGAAACCTGTAGGTGGACTAAGTCACCACTACTAGTGAATTAGTCCCACTGGTAGACCTAAAAAGTGGTTTTTTGCATTTTTGGATACCCATTTGGCAAATTCCTGTTCTGGCAAGTTTTCCCAAAATTGGAACTAAGTCGCCCAACCTAGCATAAGTGTCCCAGTCAACATTTTCAGTCAATTTTTTAGGATTCCAAAATCTCTCAACATCAGATTCTATATTCCAAGAGCACTTCTCCAAATTATGTTTAGTTATTTCATCATTTACTTGCAGTTTTAGGCATTTTTTCATATCACAATGTGTTTTCCAGCACTTTGCATTTCTTACGTTTAGCATCATTAAATCATTTTCTTTTCATATAAACTTGAATTAGTACATCCTAATTAGGCATATAACATTAAATTTGAAAGTATAAATTTGCATTTTGGACCCCATTCCTTCCCCCTTTCTCCTTTTAGGTGAATAACCCTAGAAGGAGCTAAGGCAAGTGTGGGAAACCCAAAATCATTTTCCACATTTTGGTGAACCTAAATTTTGAACATATTCCTTTATGATTTTAAGTGCATACTAGTTTCATTTACATTGCATTTTCATTGATTAAATTGCATCCTAGGGTTTTCAAAATTGCATTAGTGAAAAGCTCAAATAACTTGCATTTTTGTACCATTTTTACATTGAAAAACAACAAAAATTCTGCATTTCATATTGTAGTTGCATCTATGCATTAGAAAGATATAATATTGCATTCAATTTTTTTGAAAATTCACATAAAATTGATCACTGAGACTAAATCACCACACTTGGTGACTTAGTCCTCCTGCACATTTTGCACTGTATTTTCAAGAATTTTATGGGTATTTTCTAAATTTTAGTTTACTAGTATTGCTTTTCTATTTCAATTTACACATTTGTTTGTTATTTTTGTTTTATTATTCCTAGATTGCATTACATTTGCATCCCCCCACTTCTTGTGGTATTTTTGAGTGTTTGGTTCCCAACTTATAATACTTTAGTGAGAAGAAGTTCCCGACTCATGGCATCTTGCGATAACACACTCGTTGAAGACCTTGGGTTGTCTTGAGCTTCTACTCCTAATATGGAAAATGGTGCATAAGGCATGGATACCACCACTAGTACACCTTTACCTTCACATACAATGCATGTTGACAAAAACATTAATTCCCTCCTGTAAGACAAATTTATTATCATTCATGAGGATTTAGCACATTTGCAACATAAATTGTGTCTTGAAAACATTTCAACCCCTGCAATTTATACTATAGACAACATCCATTGAATGCTTGAAAGTAATGAGGGCTTAGATGTTAAGAAAAAAATTGTTGAGATATACTAAAAACATGCCTCTAACACATCTCAACCAGAAAACACTATGGTTAGCCATGAAAGAGCTCACATTCCTCCTCCTTCAACTATAGAATCCATACCTACCTATACCACTCAAGTTACAACAATCATGCAACAAGTTAGTAAGGTGACTTCTTTCACTATTCCAACTAGCATTCATAGTTCTTTTGCGGGATCGAATGTTCCCCCGTCCACCACCTTCACCCCTCTTAGTGTCCCACTCACTTCTCCCAACAATACATACACTCCATCACCATTCTCTCTTCCACCTCACACCACTTACACTGACCCTCTCATTACACAAATCTTACAAACTATTACTTCCATGCAACAAAATATATCTACCATAAACCAAAACCAAATCACACCACCCATCTACTATGTCTATAGTAGTCCATTATCCTTGGAAATCTTAAGAAAACCAATGCCACAAGGAATTGAGATGCCTGACATGTCATAAGCTGCTCATATTTGACCCAACAGGATGGCAGGTCTTTAGGCTATGATACCATTGTAACAACACCACTTAATCTACCCTAAATTTTGCTTCTTTTTTGATGATTTTTGATATGTTTGTTGCTTGTGAATGATTACTAAATATCTCTTAGTGAACTAACATGGAATGCATATTTTTTTGTATTTTCTATGCAATAAATGACTCCTACTTATTAAATATGCAACTACTGAAATGAATATTATGCCAAGAAATTTACTAATGAACCCCTTATATCTCCAAATGGTATTTTCAATGAAATGAAAGAGATACAATCTGAGAATGATTGAAAAAAACTTGCAACTATATTATTTGTGATGCAAATGCAATTTTCTACAATGAAAATATAAATGCCAAGACTCTTGGCCTTCTACATATGACAATCTTTATCATTAAAATATAACTATAGCAAAATATAAAATTCTGAAAGGAACCTGGCAGCTAATTGAAGTATATTAAAATATTTAATCCCCTTATTGAAGTAAGGTTTGAGCCTCCAATAGCAATGCCCAACCCCTTTGATATCAACCAATGCTACATAAATTTTATTATATTTTATTTCTTCCTCCTTGACCAAAATTGCATGAAGTTAGAAAGCCTAAGCTCTAGATTGAATGTCAATTTTTCACCAGCAATGACTATATTCAATCTCCCTTCAAATCATCCAAACTCAAGAAGTTTATTATTCCCAACCAAGGCGTCAACTTCAGCAATGAATTTTTCAATACTCCCAGACCCTCTATTTCAAAGGCATGGAGAGTGTTGTCAATGGGAAAGTCATCCCCAATAGCTTAGCTCAAATCTCCAAGAAAACATCAAAAATTTTGTTTATATCTTCTAGCATAACCAATATTCCCAAGCCTTGGCATAAATAAACAATTCACAAGAGGTCGATCTCTTCACACAAGCCATGTGGGATAAAAAGAAAGATGTGATTTTATTAATCTTTAATGTCACTTAAAAAAGTCTCATGTAATTACATGAGGCGTCCAACCTAGCAGATCCCACTTTTAAAAAACACTTTATATTTATAAAGTGACCTTACTTGTGCCTTTTAATTTAATATTCACTTTATAAATAATTTATAAACTTCGGGCATTAAAATGCAATACCAATCAAAATTAGAATTTCATGAATAATAGCTCATTGGAAAGAGCTCAGAAAAAGGTTCCAAGTCCCATCACTAGAAATTCCAAATCACTGACCCTTAGCTGACTTACTATAAATAGTAAGTCCCATCATAACTTCATCAAATGAACTCCATTTGGCCTGTAGCTGAATTTGACTAGGTTAAATATACTTTGGATCCCTCCAATGTCCTTGTTAGCCTTCGAGACCATGTCGAAATAGGTTAACGACACATACATCCACAAGTAGCTAAATGGGAGACATTACATTCCACCCCTCATGAAATTTCTTGTCCTCAAGCAATCTTAACTCTAGATGTTGTAGAATATACTCTCCCTCCCAAGTAGCATCCTCAATCAACAAGTTCCTCCATTTCACCAAGTACTCTCTGATAATCCTTTTGTGAAGTGTGTATTCCCTGGTGTCAAGAATAGCTTCAGGAACCAAAATAAGCTTCCCCTAATCATCGAGAGGTGGAAACTCTGCTGAAGGCACCACATTATGTCCCAAAGCCTTCTTGAGGCATGACACATGGAAGACATTATGTACTCTACTATCAGCAGGAAACTCCAACTCATAAGACACTTCCCTAACTCTCCTGATCACCCAAAAAGGTTTGTAATATCATGGCTTCAACTTCTCTGCACCGATTCTCTTGAGAGAAGACTATCTGTAAGGCTGTAGCATGAGGTATACCATGTCACCAACCTCAAACAATCTCTTTATCCTATGTTTATTCTAAGCCTTTTGCATATTTTCCTTCAGTGACCTCATAATGTCTTGGCTCTCTTGTAATAGGTCCTTGGCCTTCGATCACTGCTATCACAAAAAAGAAAATCTAGGAAGCTCAAAGCTTCATATCCATATAGAGCCATAAATGGGGACATCTGAATAGACATGTGATATGAAGTATTGTAGAAATATTCTACTAGGTGTAGCCACTTTACGCATGCCTTATGATGCTTGGAGATATAGTTACGGAGGTATCCCTCAACCCACTTATTCATGATCTCAGTCTACCCATCTATTTGTGGGTGATAACCGGTGCTCGGAGTGAGCTCTGTCCCACATAATCTAAAGAGCTCCTGCTAGAAATTGCTCATAAACCTGTTGTCTCTGTCATTGACAATGCTCCTTGGCAACCCATGTAATCTGAATAAATCTCAAAAAAACAACTCTATTGTCTGAGTTGCTGAATAATTAGATGAAATGGTGAAGAAATGCACAAAGTTCATCAACCTTTCCACCCTACATAAATGCAATCTTTGCTCTGATCGTTAGGAATGCCTATGATGAAATCCATCAATATGCTATCCCACTTCCTATCTAGAATGGGTAGGGGCTGCAATAAACCACCGGGAAAGGAGTATTCATACTTATTTTGTTAGCACATTGGAAACTCCCTCACAAACTGTAGTACCTCTACCTTGAGACCCTTCTAAGTAAAGCACTCTCTCACCTATCGATAGGTCTTAAAATAACCTAGGTGCCCTGCCATCAGAGAGTCATGGAAATCCCTCAAGATTTTTTTCTTCATAGCAGAATCTAGCACCAAGAAGATCATGTCTTTGTAAATGATCAAGTCATTTACAATGGTGTACCTATCATCTCTACTAGTTCCATCTATAATCCTAGAAGCCCACTTATCCTTGGCATATTATGTTGAAATGAGTTCTCTCCAATCATCTATCACTATTCGCACAACACATAAATGGGGTCTCCTAGAAAAAGCATTAGCAAAAATTTTCTTCTTCACTTTGATGTAAACTATGTCAAAGTCATAGGCTTGAAGTTTGCAGAACCATTTCTACTATCTATCATTTAGGTCCTTCTATCCAAGGAAATGCTTTAGGCTATTATGGTATGTTTTAACTATGAATTGACTACCCACCAAGTACTACCTAAACTTAGCTAGCACGTGCATAATGGCTAGCATCTCCTTTTTATAGATGTTGTAGCTCTTCTCAACACCCCTCAATTTCCTTTTTTCATATGCTATGGGGTGTTTTTCCTACATCAAGACTGCACTAATGCCTTCCCCTAAGGCATCACACTGAAGTGCGAAAGGCCTACTGAAATCTAGAATAACCAAAATTGGGCAAGTGCTCATTAATTCCTTAAACATGTAAAAACTCTACTGAGCCCTCTCTAACCATTCAAATCCATCCTTTTGAGTCGAATATGTAAGGGGGGAAGCTGATTGAGAAAAACCCCTCACAAAACAGCAATAAAACCCACAAAGACCAAGAAATCCCTTGAGCTAAGAGGTATTCCTTGGTCATGGCCAATATACTATAGCCTTGATCTTATCCAAATCAACCCACGCTCCCCCTACACTAATGATGTGCCCCAAATACAAAAACTCAATCATCCCAAACTCACACTTGGTCATCTTGGCATACATGAATTCCCACTCAAGAATGCTAAGCACCGTGTCTATATGCTTCAAGTGCTCTTCCCATGTTAGGATGTAGATGAGTATATCATCAAATAAAATCAAAACAAATCTCTTCATTTTTTCCCTGAACACCCTATTCATGTAGGACTAGAAAGTGGTTGATGCATTCATCAAGCTAAAGGGCATGACTAGGAACTCAAAATTTCCATAGTGGCATCTGAATGTTGTCTTCTCCACATCCTCCTCTTTGACCTAAATTTGATGGTAACTAGACCTCAAATCTATCTTGGAAAAATAGCAGGCTCCATGCAGCTCATCTATAAGCTCATCAATATAGGGAATTAGATACCAGTTCTTAATTGTTTTCTTGTTCAACTCCTTGTAGTCTATACACATCCTAAGAGTCCCATCCTTCTTCTTGACTAGAACAACTAAAGAAGAAAAAGGGCTCTTGCTAGGCCTAATGTGCCCCATCTCGAGAAGGTCCTCAATAGCCTTCTCGATCTCATCCTTATATCTCTTGGGGTGCTGATAGGGAGTGATGATAATGGGTTTGGCACCCTCATCGAGCTCAATCACATGCTCTATTCCCATATTAGGAAGTCTACCTAGGGGCATGTCACCAAACACTTTGGTATGTTTGGTTATCAATGCCTGAACATCTAGAGGATACTCCTACTTTTGCTGATATGTAACCTCTGGCATCACTAAAACCTCAGCTGCCCACTGGACCTAGTCATGCTGAATTAATCTCTCGATCCTCTTAATTGACACAACTCTCGGCCCACCATTTGACAAACCTGTAAGCACAATCTTCTTCCCATTGGCTTCAAATCTCATTTCCATTTTCTAAAGATTGAACATAAACTCCTCTAATAACTTCATCCAGTTCATCCCTAGAACCATATCTATGTCTCCATTATTAACCATGAAGAAGTCATCAATCATCTCATAGTCTCCTAAACATAGATGCAACTTAGATATCTTTTGCATGCAAGAGATCTTAAACCCATCTATCACCATAACCCTAAAACCCTCATGCTCCTCTATTGGTAAGCCTTTGCAAGTAATAAAATTCTCATCAATGAAGTTGTGTGTCACCCTGGTATCGATAAGTGCAATAAATCATTTCCCATCCAACATCCCTCTCACTTTGAAAGTGACTGCTCTCTATATGTTGGACAACTATGCAATGGTGCAATCACTTTTTTCCCTCTCATATGAAGAATTCCCATCATCACTATCCTCTGAATTGGAAGATTTCCTTGAATCCTCTCCTACTGACTCCTCCACTGAGAAATAATCCATTTGCTTGGCCTTATCCTTAAGAGGAAACCTATGGGATAAATCACAAGGCTCTCTACAATGAAAGTATAACTTCTTTTTCCTGAGCTCGTTAAGTGTGTCACTATCTAGCTTCTTAGCTTCTTCCCATAGTTGGTGGTTATCCTTATGAAAAGGTGGTTATCCTTATCGTTAAGATTCCATGTCCCTTGCTTTCTTAATAGCCTCCTGAAGTGAGGGTGGATTGAGAGCTTTAATCTAGCCTCTCAAAGGATTTTCCAATCCATCCATAAACAACACCAAAAATTTGTGCTCAGATACATCCATCACCAATACTACGAGCTTCTGAAACTCTAAAATATAATTCTCCAAAGGCCCCCACTGCTTGAGCTATGCGAGCTCCTTAAATGCAACTCTAGGTCCTTCCTATCAAACCGCTCTATCAGTCTCTCTGTAAACTCTACATATGAAGTAATTTGATCATGTCCCATGGTGACCATGTCATGGTGCCACCACTCATGTGATATGCCATCCAACTGCATAGCAATGCACTTGATGGCTTCTTCTTTAGGCATGGGATTAAGCTAAAAATAATTATCTAACTTCAACACCCATGCTCGTGCCATAGACTTCACTGAAGCATCAAAATAGGGTAATTTCAACTTTCCCACTTTCTTTCTCAACTCATAATTCTAGTTCCTATCTCTGTCCAATGGCATGTGTTTCATCCTCACATCCATGTACTCTCCAAATGTAATGGCAGTTGTGAAGTCAAGACCTTTAGCCTCCTAATCTCTCCTAAGTTGGTCCCGTATGTCAGAAATTTGTGGTTCCACTACCGGTTGTGCTTGTACTCAGGGTGGAAAGGTAGGTATCAATGGCCTAGAACTCACTATTCTGGCAGGTTGGACTGCGTGTACAAAATTATCTCCCACATTACCTCCTCCATTGCCTCCATTCTGCCCATTGTTTACATTGTTTCCATTGTTATCGTTTCGACCCTGGTTTCCATTCTTTCTACCTCCCACATTAACATTCAATCTCATTTGTCTCGCTAGCATCTGCATCATTATCTCCATCCTCTAACTTTGTTCCTATGCTCTCTCTTTTTCTAAGCATTTTTCCTAAGCTAATGTATCTAGTAACTAAAGAAATATCTCTTCACCTTGGTCCTTGGCTTGCCTATCTCCCATGTTTCCTGTATCTGGTTCACCTATGTTCCTTTTTTGTTCTTGTTGCTCTATATTTAGAAGTTCCATGTTTCTCCTTGTATTGTAATGATGTGTCAAGGGTGGGATGTCATTTCCTGACATGTCATAGCTGCTCATATTTGACACAACAGGATGGCAGGTTTTTAGGCTCTGATACCACTGTAACAACACCCCTTAATCTGCCCTGAATTTTGCTCTTTGTTTTTATTTTATTTTTTGATATGTTTATTACTTGTGAATGATTGTTAAATAGCTCATTAGTGAACTAACATGGAATGCATATTTTTTTGTATTTTCTATGCAATAAATGACTCCTACTTATTACATATGCAACTACTAAAATGACTATTATGCCAAGCAATTTATTGATGAACCCCTTATGTCTCTAAATGGTATTTTCAATGAAATGAAAGAGATACAATTTGAGAATGATTGAAAACAACTTGCAACTATATTATTTGTGATGCAAATGCAATTAGCTACAATGAAAATATAAATGCCAAGACTCTTGGCCTTCTACATATGACAATCTTTATCATTAAAATGTAGCTACAATAAAATATAAAATTCTGAAAGGAACCTCGTAGCCGACTGGAGTATATTAAAATATTTAATCCCCTTAATGAAGTAAGGTTTGAGCCTCCAATAGCAATGCCCAACCCAGGCTTTGATATCAATCGATGCTACAAAAATTTATTAGATTTTCTTTCTGCCTCCTTGAATAGAATCACATGAAGTTAGAAATCCCAATCTCTAGATTGAATGTCAATTTTGCACCAGTAATGATTATATTCAGTCTCCCTTCAAATCGTCCAAAATCAAGAAGCTAATTACTCCCAGCCAAAGCGTCAACTCCAACAATGAATTTTTTAGTACTCCAAGACCCTCTATTTCAAAGTCATGGAGAGTGTTGCCAATGGGAAAGTCATCCAAAATAGCCCAACTCGAATCTCCAAGAAAACATCAGAAATTTGTTTATATCTTCCAACATAACCAATACGCCCAAGCCTTGGCATAAATAAACAATTCACAAGAGGTCGATCTCCTCACACAAGCCATGTGGGATAAAAAGAAAGATGTGATTTTATTAATCTTTAATGTCACTTTAAAAAGGCCCATGTAATTACATGAGGCGTCCAACCTAGGAGATCCCACTTTTTAAAAACACTTTATATTTATAAAGTGACCTTACTTGTGCCTTTTAATTTAATATTCACTTTATAATTAATTCATAAACTGTAGGCATTAAAATGCAATACCAATTGAATTCAAAAATTCATGAATAATAGCTCATTGGAAAGTGCTCAAAAAAAGGCTCTAAGTCCCATCACTAGAAATTCCAAATCACTAACCCTCACTTGACTTACTATAAATAGTAAGTCCCATCATAACTTCATCAAATGAACTTTGTTTGGCTTGTAACTGAATTTGACTAGGCCAAATATCCTTTGGATCCCTCCAATGTCCTTGTTAGCCTTCGGGACCATGTCATAATAGGCTAATGACATATACATCCATGACTAGCTAAATAGGAGACATTACACATGATGATTGCATACCTAATAAAGAGAAAGTTGCTCCATCTCCTACACTTCTTGATTCTTTTCCAAGTCAAGATCAAAACACTCCATTATCCCCATGTCAAGAGCCTATCACACCTATTCAATCTATTCATGAACCACACACCTACAAATTGAGATCCTCCACCTTCTTCCACTCGAGTTTACTTCCAACACCGATCCTTTCATCCATATCATATCCTCCACAAAATGGACTTGCATCTTGTTTCACAAATAATACATATCCCATTGGTAAACAAATGTGTCAAAGTATGAACTACAAAGGAAAAGGATTAGGTCTTCATGAACAAGGTATCCTAGAACCCCTTTTTTCTCAACAAAATCCATATTATCATGACCTTGGTTATATACCTGAGTGTCCTATTCCATCAAACCTTCTATCTATCATAGGTCCTCATCCTAGTCCATCAAACCTTCCATCTATTCTAGGTCCTCATCCTAGTCCATCAAACCTTCCACTTATCCTAGGTCCATATCCTATTCCTCAAGAACAACAAAAGAACACATCCTTGATACCCTTTCAAAATTCTACCTACACTCACTCATCCATAATACCTCCATACCATTCATCTCAATCCACCCCTCCCATTGCTCTGGGAAGCAATTTGGGTGCCAAATGTCAAAAGATTCCATATCAAAATCCACATGTATCAAAGGATCAACATTTCTCCTCAAAGAGGCATGCAAAAATAAAAGAAAATTTGATGGACACAATCAAAAGAAAAATCAAAAAATTCCACAAAGGCCCATCAAAGAAAAAAGAAAAATTTGCAGGACCACAAAGGTCCATAAATCAAAAGGAAGTTTCAAAAGGCCACAAAGGCCCATCAAAACAAAAGGAAAAAATCTCAAGACCACAAAGGTCCATAAAGTGAAGAGAAAAATCTCAAAGGCCAAAAGGGCCCACCAAAAAAAAATCAAAGTCAAAAGTCACGTGGATTCCTAAAAGTCTCATAGAAGCAATAAAATCTAAATTAGCATCCAAATTTGTTTATCCAAAAGCTTCCTCCAATCTTCCATTTAAAAACTTCTCACCTTCCAAATCCATTTTTCCTCCATCACTCCACAATCCTTCAAGGTGTGTGCCAATGTTGACCTTGCAGTCCTTCCCATCTATCCATCAACAAGCCTTCCCACCTCCTATCCATTACCTAACATTCATCCCCCATTATTCTCCTTTAATCCAAACCTTTGGATAATTCCTTAGTTCTTCCCTCTTACCTTTAATAGGACAACATTTATGAGTCTAATCCCCATTGCCATGGTTTATTAAAGGGATATTTCGTCGTGAAACTTGATTCTTAAGCCTTTCTTCCATCTTCCTATCATGCATATATTATCTTCCACATTTCCACCTTTTATCTTGACAAACTTAAGGATCTTCTTGAACATCATATATATTATCCTATACACTTTATCCACATCTTTCATACCATATCTTTCATCGTATCCATATTCTATAATTATTACTAGATACATCCTTTCTTCTCATCCTTGGTCTTGATTTGGAATAGGGGAAAAATAATTGGGCCCTGTGTTTGTATCTTATCTAGTTGATCTTGATCATCCCATTCATTATTTTTATCCTTTCTTTCTTCCATTCCATATCTCCTAGATTATCAAAATCCATGTCATAATGTCCCTTTGCAACCTTGAATTTTATCATGCAAATCATATTTGAGCCTAGCTATAAAACATTATCCAATCGTCATATCTTTTGTCAATCAATCATTGAAAATAATCAATCTTATCATCATCATGCCTTATGGAATAAATCATTTCTAGCATCTTAATCAATCAACCATTATCATCTTTCGACAAGAGATATGTTGCTTGTGTGACCTGTTTTGCAGTGAATCTTTCATTTCAATCTATCATTTATTGATGGTTGCATTACCTATTTTGTGTAGCATCGTGTTCCTTCAACCAGTCATATCATATCATTCCATCTTAAAAATCCAAAAAAATATAAAAAAACAAAAAAAAAAAAATCAAAAAGTCAAAAAAATCATATAATCTGAAAAAAGTGCAATAAAAGCAAGTAGTGAAAACCTGGCAACAAGATCTATTTGTGATAGGTTAGCTTTTCCATCTACTTGAGAATGTTGACCATTCACTCTTTCCATTCACTTTCACCATCCATCTGCCTATTATAAAAAATCCTCATGTACATATCCTGGCATCACAGTCATTTCTCACCCTACTGGGGGAAAAATCTTGAACTCACTCTGGGAAAATAAACTTTGAGCTTAAACCAATAGGGAAACAACAATTAGACAACGCAAAAAACACAATGATCATAGTGCAACCCATTGTTGAACATCAATCACCATCAATAATGCATCAGCCATCAAACATCAAACAACTAAATCAATCCAATCCAAAACAAACCTCAAATGGATGATGTTGCTTCTGAAACATGGCTCAATCACTATGGAATGACTATTCAACTATTGAAATTTGATTTTTTTTGCCATATCTTTGGAGCACCTTGATGATGTATCAAACTAGAGGATCCAGGAAGGAGTAATATTTTCTTTGTCTGTTGTCTATGAGTTGATCACTACTACTATGAAAATTGTCACGGGACATGCTCTACAAAGTATCATTGATGACATTCTGAATTTGCATAGGAAAATGGTTAAATCTTGTCTGTTTACATGGGTAATGCTCAGGTCATCTTGGTTTAATTATACCTAGATGCTTGTGCTAACTTGCAATATCAAAAATCATGGAAGTAGTACTCAAGTCATCATGGTCTAAAATATGCCATCAATGCTTGTACTCACTTTCAACATTTTAAAGGCTCAATGATGATAAAAATCATGAAAAATCAATTGTTACAATGAAAACATTTGCATATTGGATCTACATGGGTAGGGTAGATTGCATCCATGTTAGTCTACATCATATCTATGGGATTTCCAAGGCTAAAACAAATTTCACAAGAATGTTATCTCTCTTATCAATGGATTGAGTACACTTGACATTAAACAAAAACACATCATTTTCATGTAGTTGCACATTAGTTGCATCATCATTTTCATACATTAGAAAACACATCAGTTGCATCATCATTTGCATATATTAGAAATCATTCTCACATCACTCATCCATCCATGCATTACATCAATATTTGCATCAAAAAACACAAAAAGAAGTGCATTGCATCTCACTTGCATGATCAAAATCATCTCATTCATTATTAATGGATTGAGAAATTGGTCCATTAAGAAGATTAAAAGACATATCCAGTAGAGTTCAAGAAGAAAAACATC
>VDFB02029545.1:0-18895 GCA_007258455.2 Sequoia sempervirens | reverse complement strand
AGAGTTAGAATAGAATAGAATCTCTCTAAACCCTTATCTCTTTTGATCTTTATTTTGAATCTGGGTTAGTTTTAGGATTGAAAGCATCACCATATTGTTGCATCCGATGAAATTCACTTCCAGCATTGTTCATTTGTAAGGTCCCTTTGTGATTACCAAAGATTTTCACATATTATCCGAAGTTGTTTATGCATTGTCACACCGACACCCGAGACCTTTGGGGTGATTTTTTAGCTTATTTATTGTTGAAAATAACCTTTCAAGAGAGATAGAATATTGCATTCTGTCTGAGTTGTTGCTGTGCAGAAAACACCATCAACAGATTGGCGCTAGAAGGAGGGCGGAACAAGGTGACATTGCTGGAAGATTGAATGAGCCTCTATGTTGAAAATATGAGATATGGCAGATCTCAAAATCTGAAAATTCAAGTTCTGAGTCAAGATGGAAAAGCAGCATTATGTTTTTCGTAATGGAAACAGTCTTCAGATTGACTTTTTTCAAATCTGTAAGTCATTGAATGGGAGGATAAATCAATGGAATGGCAAGGGTTTACTTCATTGTGCATTTTCAGACAAGTGTAGGCTTCATAATACCTGTAGACACAACGAGTTTGAATGCTTAGCCTTTCTAGACAACATTGAGATGGTCTTGCAAAGGAACCTTTTCATGCAAAATCTGTCTGAACCATTAGCCACCTCAGATCTAGGGTTTATTGATGTTGCAGTTGAGGCATTTACACAGATAGTTGAAGGTCAGTTTGCTAGTGGTAAGTGCTTGCTGGATTTTCTTTCATCTAAATGGTGCAGAGTCCATGATGCAGCCCATTCAGAATTCATCTGTCGTTCGTGTGGGGACATTATCTTTAAAGTTGGAGAATACCTGGAGTGGAAAGCTGAGTTAAGCAAAGAATGCACTGCAGAAGGGCTGACTACTTCTGAATCCAGGGACGGCATTGCAACTGATGTTGACGAGACTTTGGAAGGAACTGAGTGTCATGAAGATGAATCTGAGGCACCAGAGATAACAGAGGAATATTTAAGTGAAGAATCGCCTATGGAGATCAAGGAGGATGTTCTTGTTGAGGCTAGTCAAGTTCCTGAAAATATAGTGGAGGCTGAAAAAGAGGTTCATGTCCAAGATGAAGATGTGATACAGACCAGATACAAAGAGTTTGTTGCCAAAATTATAAGAGATTGGTCAAGCTTGGGTTTTGGAGTCTACCTAGAGGAGCTCTTGTTACCAGCTTGGTGCAGGATACATAAAGAAGAGTATTCAGAATTCACCTGTTTCCAGTGCCAAACAGTCATAAAGGAGGTGAAGGAGCAAGTACAGTTACTCTTACATGCAAATGATACACAGACAGATGCATCAGACAAGTCTCTGATTGAGGAATGCCAACCAGTTGCCGATGAATGTCTTGAAGAACATGAGGAAGCACTCAGTGAAGTGATCAACGTTCCTGATGACTGTGATCAAGAATCCGAGCTAGTACCAACAAAAGATGAATTCAGGGAGTCTTCTCATTTATCTAATTCTGTTTTTCCTCGGCTTATTAATGAACTGCACAATGAAAACTCACAGATTCTATGCATTATTGATGGGGTAGCTAATGTGGTTCATGTGCAGGAGAATATGAATGATGTTGAAAACATAAATGTTGCGGTCAGTATTGGTGAACATGCTCCAACTTCTCTAGGTGAGAATGTGCTGGAAGATCAATCTGTGATACCTTCGAATGAGCATCCTGCTGAGGAAATTGTTGTACAAGATAATGCCCCTGCGTTTTCACTGTTGATCCCTCATGGAAATACTCAAACAGGTGAAAAGTTCCATGTTTTTAGGTCTGAAAGTCTTCGATATGAATTTCACTCTGCATCATGTAATGATTCCTCTAATTCTATCTTGCCTGTTTCAAATGCAAGTGGAATATTGCACCATCAATGGAGACCCCCTGATGACACTGTGATCAACTCTTCACAAGTGCAGGATGATGAACACAACATTCAGTCTGCAGAAATACAAAATCAGGTTGTTTCTTTCTTTGCTGGAAATTCTGAATCTTGTCAATTTGATTATGGAGATTCAGGAAAGACAACTTGCATATGGGTTGATCATGGTCCTAATGAGTTACCTCAGTTACTAGTTATTCCTAATCTTGACATGGAGTTTGAATGCTACAAGGCAGAGATTTATTTTTCTGAATATAAAGATAGGTTTGCATTTCTGAGGACTGTTACCTTCACTTTATCGCTTGTCCGTGCATTGATTAATCATATGGGGATGAGTCTCAGTTCATCCTATCTGATCATGAGCCACTTTGAGTCTTTCTGTACATAGTGTTTATTTGAATAAATGCAGCCCGGTCTGCTTTTCTTTTGCTTTTGTCTGTTTTGTTTTCTTTAGAATAGATTGCTTAGTTTGGATTGCTTTTTCTTGCTTCTGTTTTGGCTAGTTTAGTTTGCTTTGGGTTTCGGTTTGGTTGTTGTTTTGCTTCTCTGGATTGGGTTTTCTGTTTTCTGGTTGGGGAAGTGTCTTTCCTGTGCAATAATTCTTTATTATCTGGGATTGTTCTAAGTGTTTTATTGATGGACTTGAATTAATGGTCAAAGATCTTTTATTGGTGTCAAGCAGTCTGAATGTCTGATTTAAAGAGAATGGGTCATTAGTCCGACTTGAAACTGAAGTATTCTGAAATCTTATATCCTTCATACATCTTAAGAATCTGAAGGTTGCAGTAGGGTCCTTGCGAGGTCTTGTTGGGTGAAAAATCATATTCCTGCTTCAGTGCCACTGTGGTTCTCAGCCCTGAGTGTGGACTTCACTGTTCACAGGTTGAAATGAAAAAGTGAAAAAGAAAAGAAATATCAAAAAGAAATAAAGAAAGAAGAAGAGAAAGTATTGAGAGTCAGAAGAATGATTTCAACTCATCAGGGGTATCTGAATATCTCTACCGGGGCTACGGACGCCTGGCTGGCAGTAGAGCTATGTTCAGGAGAGTCACAGCGATAACCTCGTCGGGGCTATGGACGTCTGACTGGCAGCGAGGCTCTATCCAGGTTGCTTTTGGAGCTAGAACCTTTACGTAGCCTAACTTGACTGAGCTTGGTTTCTACAGTAGCTTAAGGAAGGAAATGAACTCACTTGCACACACTTGGATTTTCAGTCTATGGAAGTTTCAGTCAGCCTTTGGTCTTGATTTTCTTTAGTCTTGCATTTTGATTTGTTTGCCTGATAGGGCGATCAAAACCAGGGATTCTGGGTTCATGATTCTTGTTCATCATCAAAATGCTCTGGAGCATTTTCCCAGCGGAGGCGCCATTTGTTGTGCAGTTTTGCACACACGCCCCACTTAAACTAGGGACCCTCTTTTTGCTCTGGCTTTTGGTGTCTTTCGGCCCCATAATTTTATTGATTTGGTTGCCTTTGGAGGTCCTTAGATGTTCATCTTGCTTGCCCAAGTGAGTTCCCCAGGTTGCCCTTTGAAAAAACTAAGTTCTGAGCAAAATCCGGGTTTTTACCCCAATCCGGGATTTTCCGGTCCGTCCGGATTTTCCCGGATTCTGCTCAAAGTCCGGCTCTGTGCAAAAATCCGGATTT
This sequence comes from Sequoia sempervirens, assembly GCA_007258455.2. Taxonomy (NCBI): domain Eukaryota; kingdom Viridiplantae; phylum Streptophyta; class Pinopsida; order Cupressales; family Cupressaceae; genus Sequoia; species Sequoia sempervirens. Next base: position 15,298 of record VDFB02029545.1, on the reverse strand, counting down.
TCCGGTCCGTCCGGATTTTCCCGATTTCTTTGAAATTTCGGATTTCTTCAAGCCCGTTTCGCCCCGATTTTCCGTCCGGACCCGATTTTCCTGATTTCGCTGGTACGTACAAAGTCCCAATTTGTGCCGCCCGCGAACCGGCCCACCCGATTTTTCTCGATTTTCGTCCGAGTCCTACCACCTAGATTTTCCTCGATTTTCCCTTTGGTCCGGGTTTCCTAAATGGAAATTTTTCCAAAATGATTTTTTTTCCAAAAATGGAAATTATTTTAAATGATCCCCGAAAATGAAAATTTTGGAGAGATAAAAAAAATCGAAAATAAAATTTCCAAAAATGGAAAAATTCTGAAAATGGAAAGTTTCCTTATAAAAATGTAAGTTTTTTAGAAAAGGTCAAAATTTTATTCAAATTTAATTTGAACATGTGGGCTATTAATGATGATATCTATTTTTCAGGACTAAACAAATATTAAAAGGGGGACTTGCATATGGATTCGTGCCAAAGGGGGAAATCTGGAAGCATTCAATTTAAATTTTTAAAGTGGGACCCTCGGCTTCTTAAGAATCCGCCAAAACCGTTTCCATACCGGAGGACTTTCCTCGAAGAAACGGAATTTGATCTTTGCCGGAGATCGTAATGACATGGATAATATTCATGCATTTAATGCATCTTGTCCTATTTTGAAATTCTCCTGGCCGACCTGTTTGAGGCTAGTTATTATTGTAAAATCTAATTGGGCCGACATGTTTGAGGTTCTCTATAAATGACATTTGTGCCTCATTTGTAAGGGGAGATTTTTAGGAGTTTGACCAGGCCAGAATTGGCAAGTAGTTTTCAGAATTAGCTGTAGGAGATGAGAGACTTGAAATTGTTATGTAATGCTGGAGAAGTAATGCAATTGGGTTGTTGATTTGGCAAACTTTGTATTTATTTTCAACAGTTTTTATGGTTTCTTGTGCTTGATTCTCAGATATTAGATGTTAGATGTTAGATTTTAGCTCTTTTACAATGATGGTGAAATGTTAATGATGTTGATCGATTTCCGGTCCATACTTTTAGCAATTTGCTGATTGTAGATTGTTGTGTAAAGTTAGTCTGGGCCTCACTTCTGTGCTAAGTTCAACTGTGAATGTTTGTTTACATTGTGCCAGCAGCTGGGTATGTGAATGAGTGTTCAAAGTCTGAAAATCTTCGATTTCCCCGTATACTCCATTCATTTCGTAGAAGCTGCAGTTTGTCCTGATCAAGCGTAGATCTATTTTTATTGGGGATCCTGGCCCATTTGCAAATTTTCATCATTATTGTGATTGATCTTAGGAGTTAGAATAGAATAGAATCTCTCTAAACCCTTATCTCTTTTACTGTTTATTTTGAATATGGGTTAGTTTTAGGGTTGAAAGCATCACCATATTGTTGCATCTGATGAAAATTCACTTCCAACATTGTTCATTTGTAAGGCCCCTTGTGATTACCAGCATTTTCACATATTATCTGAGTTGTTTATGCATTGTCATGACTTGACACCCGAGAGACCTTGGGGTGATTTAATGCATTTATTGTTGAAAATAACCTTTCAAGAGAGATAGAATATTGCATTCGCCCGAGTTGTTGCCGCGTGAAAACACCATCAACAATAAGGTCAAAACCTTAGAGAATATTGTTAATTCTTTCACTAAGACAATTAAGCAATTGGTACATATAAACTATGGGCATCTCTACATTAAGCAATCGGTCTTATTTTACCCTTTATGATATTTTGAAATATGTAGAAGTGGGATATTCACATTAGGATTAGTTTTTTGTACCATCTTTATAATTCCTAATAACAATTCAAATTTTTTAATATTCCATGTGTTGTAATGTCAAGCCCTCCTCAAATGGAGCACCCCACATGGGGGAATTTTGAGATTCCATGTATGACATATTTTGACACTTGTCCAAGTGGTTATAGAAAATGCAAGAGGAAATGTAAGGAGGGAGTTATAAGGTAGACTTGAAAGAAATTTTGGAAGAGGAGTTACTCTTCCAAATTGGAGCATCTCTTTTGACTAATTGACTAGTTAAATGGGACATCCAAGTTGTATGATTCAAATGTGAACTCTTACACATTTGGAGTTACATGTTCTATTTTAATATTTGTTACTACTAATGAGGGGTGTTGGACTTAGCCCATGGTTGTTTTGAAACCACATGTGGTTTACAAGATGGAAAAATTCTATATATATATAAACATTGACATAATGATTTGACGTTGGTTCACTTTGTATTGCAGGGGTTTACAGATTTTAAGGGCTAAGTATTGTAATGCTATCGAAGTGTTGATACAAGGGCTACATCATTAGTGGAGGTTCTCAATTTATTGTAAGTTTATTTTGAGGTAATATGTTGAGATTTATTTTTGGTGGTGGAATTTTTTATTTGAAAGAGGTTTCCCCCTCTATATATAGTGTCATGTTCTCTTCTATCTCATCTATTTTTAACTTCAATCAATAAATTTATTTTAGATAAACAAAATTCATTAACTTTTATTACTTTTATATTGTACCATGTTCTCTTCTATCCCATCTTCTTCTAACTTTCCTTAAAAATTTGTAATAAAGAAGAAATTTGTAATTGTCAATACTTTACATTTCTCACAAATTGCTCAAATAAACCTACCCATAAATGGAAGAGCACTTTAGATTCTACATCTTGCATTTTCCTGATTTTCTTTGAAACATCTTAGAGACAATACTGCTACATGGGCTTTAGGAAAATTCATCGCCAGCAATTCACCAATATTTTTTAATAAATACTTTAAAAACTTGGTGAATTGCTGACGGTGAATTTTACTTAGCGAAATTTTCCGTCGGTGAATTTTCCATGACGGTAAATTGCTGACGATTAATTTTCCTTCCACAAATTGCTGGCTATGAATTTGCCGGATGCCTGCTACACCATCCTAAGTTTTGAAGCACTAATAAGTAATATAGATAATCCCCATCCATAAAATGGAAACCCTCGAATTCATCTCTAAAGAGAATAATTTAGCGTGTTCCATGACCATATATTGCATTTCCATGGCTCATGAAAAACATAATAGATTACACATGCAAAAGCAATCATGCTAAATCATCCATCACATCAGGAAAATCAACAATTAGTCAAAGATCTATGGCATTACTCATAAATCAAAGAGAACCCCACTTAATTACTCATATTTTCAGACGGCAAACTTCTGGGCCTCTGGCTACATAATTAAAGAGTTTTCTATTGTCAAGAAAGACCAATTTATGTGTGAAGAGCTGGGAGGTAGCTGAGGACCTGCACAACCTGTAATGGGTCAGAGATATCTTATTCTCTTTGGCCTGTGGATGTCTTGGGGTTTTTGGGTTGTGCATTGTTCTGCTAGTGGTAGTTTGGTCTCTCTTTTCGATGTCCTAGATTCTTGTTTTGTGGTTCTTTGGTATTGGTTCATGTTTAATTCTGATACACTGTAACAGTAATTTTATTTTTCTGACAGTTTATTGTATTGTTATTGTAGCACAGAATTTATGATCCCTTCAAAACTAAAAGAGTTTTCTATTTTTCTTGGTACAAAATCATCCCTCACAACATCCTCCATGGGACAGAAGCAGAAACAGTGATAATATACATAAAACATTATATATGTTGTAATGCAGTCAACCTTGCTGCCTATTGAAAGCCTGAACGTATCATTATTATTTCCTTAATCAAAATGACAAGTTTTGAACAATCATTATATTGAAAAAGCATTTATTCGTTACTGAGATTTGTACGAAGCTTAATTACCTAGATTCTCAAGGCACTGATTTCAGACAAAACACTAACCTGATCATTCACAGTTTCAATAAATTAAAAACTGCAATTTAATCTTAGCCACTGCCCAACGGTGAATACCAAGGAGTTTGTTATGCCTACATTTCTTGGGTGTTTTAATACAGCTTGGCAGTGCAGGTGCAAGAGCAGAAATGGAGAAGCCATTAACTAATCAATTAATTACCTTTCTTGGTCTGTGGACAAAAATGTAGCTGTAAGCCAGGAATCAATAACTTCAGCCTGTCTGCCTCCAGTAATTACACTGCAGTTCTTTGCCCTTTTCTAAAACTCAAAGAACTAGCCTATCCTCCACCAAATGAAAGTTTCTTATAGTGCAAGGTCACTTTAACTGTGATGAGTTTAAATGTAGTACACATTTTTGTACCTATAATTTCCCTCAAATCCTCTTCCTATAACTCCCCATGCTGCTTTATATTGTTTGTAAGGATTAGGAACTACATAATTAAGTTTTAAGAATAAAATAGTAGGAAATGAATGCAGCCTGTTCTATGTTTACTGGTATCTTGCTATTGGCAGACCTACAACAGTGCTACAGGTATCATGTTTTTTGAGCAGGGGTATTTTCAGAAGGAACAAAGTGTTATGAGGAGTTGAACCAAGTTAAAGAAAGTTGTACGGAATATTTTATTTAAATATCATCTAGTACAATAGTGAAATAATAATTTTGTTCTTGTATCACAAAATTGTAATATCTACAACATTATTATAAGTGATTTGTATCAACAACTGACCAAGGTTAACATTGAATTTTGGATACACCCATATCATTTCCAAATGATTTCCATCTTGAAAAACAAATCTACAAGGTCTAGTTGGATGTGGAATATGTTGTCAAGCCATTTCCTAAACAAAAGAAGGTGCTTGTTAATATTAATCTATTTACTATATCTAAGTAATTTTAGCAGTTTTCATGAATTTCATTATGTAATAATATAAGATATTTTCAAAGATTTTTTTTTGATCGGTAAATACTTTATATTGGAGTTATGAAGCAGTGAGGTCACAAACCTCATCCTGGCACATCGGAAACCACCGGCATGAACATCACAATGGCTCATAGTCTGCGAGCCCAACGAGGGTCTGACACAAGTCTGAATGCTTGTGAAACCACTGGCATGAACGTTGCAATGATTCACAATATGCGAGCACATCGGATCAGCAAAGGCACAAGCCTATGATCACAATAGCCCAGTGGGGAAGTGAACCTTGCTGGCAATATCAACAATACCACAACTTAACCATCACACTGTAGGATCAGCCCCTATATTTTCAATGATTTTATAAAATATGTATCTTTTTAATTCTATTATTCATAGAACTTTAAAAACAATATAAACTTGTATACACATTACTAGATATATTGAATCACATATTGAATACATTTGAATATTTGATGTTTTCTAACTATCACAATCTATTTTGTTGTATACAACACAAACATTGAGTACATAAAATTTGACTAAGCCATTGAAATAAATATCAAAATATATATTATAATAGCATGAAAATACATAAATATGATGACTTATATGATATCATGCATAGTTAATTGTGTGAACTAACATAATATTGATAATATCTTTTACGCAATTAAACTCACAAGGGAACAATTTAACAAATTAAAAATGAGAAGAAAATTAAAACTAATAATCCAAATTACATATCATAAATAAAAGTAAAATGTTGTTAAATGAGTTATAGAGTAAAATGTTGCATGAAAATACATAAATATGATGACTTATATGATATCATGCATAATTAATTGTATGAACTAACATAATAATGATAATATCTTTTACACAATTAAACTTACAAGGGCACAATTTAACAAATTAAAAATGAGAAGAAAATTAAAACTAATAATCTAAATTACATATCATAAATAAAAGTAAAATGTTGTTAAATGAGTTATAGAGTAGACAAATCAAATTCAAGTGCAACTATTGTCTCTGAAGATGAATAGAAAACCACTTGTTCACATGTATGATCTTTGATGGTTCAATCTCATATATATATATATAGTTTAATTATAAAAATATATGATGGGTGATTGTAGGGACTATTGAGACTTAATTTTGCCGTGTTAAATTTTTCTTCAATCCCTTCCCCTTTTGTGTCTTAGTAGTATGTTCAGACCCATTGTTGATAACTTATCTAAGAAAACTTGAATGAGTCATCTTATTCTTTTGTTATATATTTGGATGTTGTATCTGGCCCCCAAAATTGATTAAGTGTTGCTTTATTGGATTTTCGGGGTTTTGCATACTCACCTATCATCATGCCTTCTCTATCGGCTCCAAAGTCTACCTTGATCTTCTTTGAAAAATTGCTAAGTTAAGTGTTGATCAATCTGTAGGGTCATCGAGATTTCCTCCAATCATTTGCCTATTCCAAGGTTTCCCAACTCCTTGACCCCGAAAGTCTAAGTCCCTAAATAACTAAGTTTCAAAATGTTAGAATTTTGGGTCATCAACTTCTTCCTTGCCTTCATCCTCTTTTTAGCATGCTTCCCTACATCTTTTCGATTCTCAAAACCTGGCTAAGGTCTTTGTAAAATGCCTAAGTCTATAGCTTGTTGGAGTTTCAAAGACTTCCTTCCACTGATACCATTTTAACATATGGTATGAGCCCTTCTTGACTCCCAATCCTTGACTCATTCCCTCTGCTCATTGCAAATTCATTTAAGTCATTTCTTCAAAATTTTATGGCTTCACATTCCTTCCTACCCTCCATCTATTCTTGATTCCCTAAAGTTTTTCTTTTCATTGAAGTTCAAATTTTTCACTTCCCTTCCCCCCTTTTTCAATAAATTTCCTATCTTTTGGGGGTCAAACTTTTGGCCTTTCCCTTAACTTGGTAACTAACCAAGCTTCCCCTTGACTCTCGACTTCTTGGTTTCTCCTTTCCTTTCAATTTTTGGCATTTCAAAGTTTCTCTTCCTCCTCTTCCTCATTGGCATACAACACGAGGGACATCTGAGGCTTGATGTCCAACAAAATGCTTATGTCGAGGTGTCAAATGTTTTCATACTTCTCTACATGGTTCGATGGTAGATGGTAGCCTAGTGGCCCAATATTCGATGTCTCTCTTGTGCCTTTGTCAGGGGTTCAAGAATTTTAATGCTTCATCAACCAAATCTTCATTTTAGGGAAACCGTTTGAATGCAGGTATTTGCTAATTTTTTCTTCCTAACCATGCAAATTTTTAATGTCCTACAAGTGGGGCACACTATTGTGGGTCTATCCACCTAAGCTTAGATTTGACCTTGGTTTTTGTCTTTTCCACCATTGTTGACACTTGTTATACTACCTAGGTCTATATACACATCATTTTCCTCTTTCCAATATAGATATTTTTTGGAATATCCCTCATTAGAGTTGAACAAGATAGGATCCTCTTTAATTCTTTTATTTTACAAGCTTTTCTAATTTATATGCGATTCTATTTAGATTGAGAGTAGGAAGCTGGAGACAAAAGTGTACTATAGGACTTTAAAAATATTCTTAGAAATTATTAGGTCATTCTATCACTGTTCCTTTTGTGCCCTCTATGAAACATACCCAATACTAAGCATGCCCTATTGGGTAATTCATTTTCAAGATACAAAACTTGAAAACTTCTCCTAAATGTTCTTTACTTAAATCATCTTCCCCTTTTAGTTTTTGAGAATATAGATATTCTAATTTCTCTATTGTTTGTCTAGTAGTGTTATTTACATACTTTGGTTACCTTTACTTTGTTTTATTTCTCTCTATATTGTGTAAGAGTAAGTGACTGTCATTTCTTGGTTGTAAAACACCTTAATAATCATCAATTTTAGTTGCACAATATTTTTACATGGTTCCATACTCGCCCCTAGGACATCTACACCTAATTGCACAAGTGGTGGGATATACTTGCCCCCTAGAATAGTTGATCTCACCCCTTTGCTAAGATACATATCATACAAGGTCTAAAAATTTTAGGGACATCTTTGAAGGAATTTTTAGTTTTTTAACTTCATAACTTTCTAGTTTCTAGGCCCACTCATGATTTTTTTATTTTCCTCTCATTTTCTAGTTTAGTTTCCAATGTGTGTTTCTAGTCCTAACTCTTGTATTTTTTTTAGTTTAGATTCTAGGTTAGGGTTGCTTAGTGTACAATTTAAAATTTAAAATTGATCTATAATTGATAATTGTGCTTGAATAAAAATGCCTTGTTTCATGGTTTTTTCAATCATTTAACACATATAAGAAGTTAGGATTTTAGGGTTTATTCTTATTTATTTCACCCATGATTGGAATGGTTATTACCAAACTTTGGGTTACCCAAGCATACTAAGACCTGCTAATATAAATCTTGGAAAAGTTATTTCCTTTCAAGCAAGAATTATCTATTCTAATCAACTTAGTGTGTAAAACAAGCTCCACCAATGCAACCATCCAATCAAAAGGAGTAAATTTTTGTCTCTTTTAGACTAAAGTGGTCCAACAACATCATGCATTATGGCATGATCACTTTCTTGAAATAGTGGTTAGTTTGACAAGGAGACTAGGTGCTTTTATTTGATTCTAGGTTTGAAGACTTTAAGGTGAGTTTTACATCATATTGCTAGGGCCTTACAAATAGAGAAAGTTTATAATAATGGAATTGTAAGAATTTGGATAGTGGATTCAATATAGGTGGTATTATTTATTAATGGTCATTGATTTAATTTGTATAAAAACCACATTTAAAGGAAACCTTTTTAATGAGGATACTCAAGGATCTCAATAGTTTGGGAAACATTAGTCAAAGTCCACAAAGGAAACTCTTATCTATTAATATTTATTGTTATCATTATGATTAAAAACATATAATGATAATCAAATAAGTAAAATCTTTGAGCATTGTTAGATAGTAGCCATCTAAAATTTGGTTTTTTGGTGGATTGCTACTAAATAGATTCTTAGTGGTGAAAATTGTTATGGTGCCTCTAATTTATTAGTGCTCTAAAAATGGGATACAAGTAGCCACTTTTTATAATAATAACAAAAAACTTAATCAATTTACCTCTTTGTTATAGTCTAATTTTTCTCTTGCAATAATGTACTTGCAAAAGGAAACATCCAACAATCTACTTGCAATAAACAAAATGTATTTGAATACCCACAACATGCTATTGGCCACCACTCCTTATCGTAGATGAATGCAATTCTATTAATTGGATGGTGTTCTTCACTTTCCACACTTTACACTCATCCCAATGTTTTTTTCTGTCTACTCTCTAAGTGTTTTGTATTTCTATGATATTTACTGGTAAATAATGCATAAATGTATTACTATTATTTTTCTTATCATTTAATTAAATATTTATTATTTAACATTGCTAGAAAAAACCCATTCCCCTTATCTATTTTAAATCCATTCATCAAGGACTATTCATTACTTGTAGCTAGGAAGTGTGGCATGCCATCATCATTTTCCATATTGAAAGAAAGAAAAGGTGTAGAATACTCTTCCTACACAAATCTACGAGAGTAGATATGTGTAAAGAATAAATTGATCATATATTTACAAGAAGATAAATACAAAAGAAATATACTATAACACAATGACATGTAGGGAAAACCCTTTCAGGATTTCAAAGAAAAATCAATGTATTAATATTCAATAATCAAAGGTTGCAATAGGGTATACCCACAATAGTGTCACACTTATGGGACATTAAAAAATCTCATGGTTGGGGAGAAAAAAATTAGCAAACACCCTCATTGAAGGTTTTCTTTTAAAGAAGGTGCCTTCATTTGATGGTTATTTAATATTTTAATATTTCTAGGTCATGGAGAGGACCTTTTTTCAATGATACCTTCGTTTGAAGGTTATTCAAATTAACATCCTTGGATGGACAGGTCTCTCCACCTTGGTCCTCACTTTTTTTGTTTCAAACCTTCGATTGGACTAGCAAATGAAATCAACATGATAGAGTAATTTGGAATATTGTAGCCTTCAAAGTAAGCTTTCAAAAAAGTATGATTTTGTATATATTTAATTTGATTATTATCTTTATTTTAGATTTTATTGTGAGCATAGATTTTTCACCAAACATCAAAGTCTATGTTCCACACATGTGGAAAAGTGAAAAAATAGAGAAAACTATTCTTAGAAATATCCATACAATAGATATTGATATGTTTGTTTGAACCAAAAAAATGGATATATATAGAAAAAATTATCCATTATGGAATAAAACCCGTTTCTAAATTATAATTAGTCTCACTTCAAAAAATAATAAAAAATGAAATATGCAACAAAAAATTAAAAAGATATATGCATGTTTAGATATTGGTGTTACCAACCTCTATTTAAGAATTTATAATTTTATCCTTTTTTTAAGAAAGTTGTGTGCTATGGAATAAATGTCCCTTTTTAAAAATATTGTTATCTATATAAAATAAGTTATTAAAATTAAATAAAAAAAAGTCACAAAGAATTTTAATTTTTTTAAAAATTAATGTGTTTAGAATCTACACACAAAATCTCAAATATAACTAGTTCACATCATCTTTAAACTCTTGATGGTTTAGAACTTGCTATAGGTGACAAAAAATGAAATTTAGTTGAAAATGTTGATTTCAATGTCTCATTTTGACCAAAAAGTGGGACACACTATTGTGGGATCACCCAATACAATCAAACAAATTCTAAGCCTTCATGGGAGTATCACCAACCAGAGGCTTGGAGTAATTCTTGCAACATAATAATACCTATAAAACTCGCCATCAAAATTTCCATCTCAAACACCCAATAAATAAGAGCACAATACATGAAACCATAAAATGATAATTAGGAAATCATGATCTAAAACCACACAGAATGCGGTTCCCTTGAATCCCTAGTTAAAATTTAAACACCCAAATCCCAAGATAAGTTCACATGCTAAAAAAATCCTTCCACCTACCATAAGTTCGTCATAATCCACTCACAACTTTGGAACTCTATTTTTCTTTCAATATCTCCATTCAAATATTACTTATGGCATGCCATATCATGAGTTATAATTTGGTCAATAAGTGCAATTCCCTATTATAGCTCTTTTATATGTCATAAATAGTTTTACAATTCTAATATGAGACAACTATTAGAGACCATTTTTTTTTGTCCTAGAGGTTCTCTAAGACCTTTTAAATTATAGATATTGAATAAATATGCATGTTAGGCATTAGGGAACCAATTCTAAACAACCCAAAATATTTATTTTGGCCAAAAAATCTCTATAGCCTAGAAATTGAGTTTTCTAGATTTAGAGCATCAAAATAACTTTTTTTTAACAATAACATTAGGGGAAAGGTTGAGACACATTTCCTAATATTCTCTCATTTTTTAAATATGTTGAAAGAGAAAAAGGAGTACCAAAACTACCAACTAATTGTTAGGGGCTGAAATGTGCATAGAATCATAACATCACTTGAACTTTTTTGTGCTCACTAGATTCATTAATTAATGTATTTAATTTTTTTTGCAAACTATCAAATTTATCTAGTATCACCCTCTCATTTTCTACCATGTCATATAAAAATGGTATTATACATCAATAAGTGTTTTTATTGCATGAAAGGTCAAGTTCTTTTCTAGACATATGACAATCCCACTATCACATACTATTATAATAGACCCTAAAGTTAGCCCTGCATCTAAACACAAAAATTTAATCCAAATGACTTCCTTATAAGAATGAGTAGCTACCATACATAGTCTACTTCTATAGTGGAGAAAGAAGCCATAAATTTTTTCTTACTCATCTAGTTGATTGCACCACCAAACATAACTTTAAAACATATTCATTGGTGCATCTCCTACCATCAACATCCCTAACCCAATTTGAATCCACAAATGCATGAATATTCATTGAGTTTTAGACCCTTATATAATTTACATGATAATTACGCCGAAGGCGTGTCCTATATGAGCTTTCAGAGCTCATTTTGCCTATCAACGGTAGAAAATGAAAGATAAGGCTTGGTTGACAGGAAAATGAACCTCAACCGTCCATCATTTTTCGCCAATTTTTCGTCGTTTTCCAGCTATTTTTCACCGTGTTCATTACGTTAATCAAATGGGGGTGTACATTCATTTACCAGCTCCTACAGTACGACAGCGTCTATCCAGCCCCAGGAATGCACTGGGGCATGGATGGCTACATCATGCATCATGGGATGTTCCTACGGTCAAATGTACCGTTCTGTCAGAGAGCACATAAGTAAATATGAGGTACTTGCATTATGACGAAATTTATTAAATTTCAATTCTCCCTAAAATTTTAGTGACATGCTGACGAAATAAACTATTTTGCTGGACAACTCTAAGTAGCATTAAAAATATGATTTATGCTTTTCTTTTAATTTATACATTATTAAATAAAATAAATAGATGTTATGTTCTTTTTCAAAATAATAACTTTTAAATTTTTATTTATTTTTAAATAAGTTTTTAAATCAATTTTGTATTTATTAATATGTTTAAAGGCATGTAATAAAATAAAATTATTAAAAGTTGATATTTTTATAAGCATAAATAATATATAGATAAACAATTTTTTATTTTAAAAAAAAATTTAGTCTATATTAATAAAATGAAATGTTTATAATTAAGTATAGATTAATAATTTAAAGTTATATTTAATTTTGTCAATTAATGTATTTTGATATTAATGTTAAATTTTGAGTAAATAAAATAGATAGGGATGTTTAATTTTATAATTAGAAATGTTTGTTCTTTGATAAAGATAAATTTAGTCAATGAAAATGTTCTAAGCTTTATATTTGTAGTTTTAAATAGTTTATGTGAGAAGTATTGCTTGAGCTTAATGATAACAAAAAAATACTATAGTTGTAAAATGAAAAAAAATAGCCAAAACATAAAAAAAACATAAATAATATATTTAAATAATCTTTAAATAGTTCTAAAGTAAAATCAAATAACTATTAAAATAAATAAAATAATTCAAAAATAGAATCAATAATATAAATAAAATAAAATAGTTGTAAAATGAAATAAAATAGAGAAAACATAAAAAAAAACATAAATAATATAAAATAATTCCTAAATAGTTCTAAAGTAAAATCAAATAACTATTAAAGTAAAATGAATAATTCAATATTGATATTTCTTGGTGGTGTTTAGATAAATGTACTTAACATATATTTATAGTAGTATATGTATAAATGAAAATAAAATTTATTTAAATTTAATATGAGTAATTATAATGGATAAAGATATTTAGTGCTAGTAATAAAATCAATACATAACAAGTTGCTAGAGAATAATATCTCTTGAGATATTCTTACATGTATTTTTATAAAGATATGTATGTTAGTTATATTTACTTAAGGGTTATTTTATTTTATTTACTTAATAATATTATATAATTAATTTACTTATTTTTAAAAAAATTTACCTTGGCAAAATTTAAGAATCATTTTAATTTCAAAAATATAAGGGTATCTATTTTATCTTATCTATAACTTTTAAGCTTAAACATATAGAAATAAAAATAAAAACCATTAAAATCTAAAATATTAAAAGCATTGGTTCTTATTATTCTAGATCCAAAATATTGAGAATTTTCTTACAACTACATAATATATTTAATAAAAAAATTGCAATTCAATATATTAGAGATAAAACACTATATCCACATTATATTTTAATTGAATTTTAGAATTAAATTTACCGATATTATGTTTGACTTTAAAGTAAAAAAAACTAGGTAAAAAGATATTAAATAATGAAAATGAATGAAAATGATATTTCTACAAACTATGAAAATAAATTGAAATGTATTTAATAAAAAATTATATATCATTTTTAGTTCCTGTCAATTAGGGAGTATGATTTAATTTTTTAAATTCAAGTAACGTAAATGATAAATTGAAGTGGGAAAATTTTGAATACTATTTTTTATATTGAGGATCAAGATTTATACTTATGAGATTGATCTAATATTTACATAGAAAATGAATGTAAAAATATGTTGAAAAATTATATATAATGAATGTTCAAGTACAAGTATATGTCCACACATTGATAAGATAAGATCTATCAAACAAAAAAAAATGTATTTAAAAGTAAAGAAAAAAATGAACTCAAATTTAGATAAAGATAGATGATCAAATTATATTATAACTTTAATCTTATTAAATAATTATTGTTAAATGTTTTAAAACTCATGATTATATATTAAATTTTATTGTTATAGTTAGGATTAGGTTTCAAGTGCAAATTTCAATTAGGGTTCAAGGTCAAGGTTAAGGTTGGATTAGGGTAAGGGTTAATGCTAGGATTAGGGTTGAATTAGGGTTAGGGTTGAATTAGGGTGATAGTTAGTGTGAAGGTTAGGGTTAGACTTCAAGTGCCAAGATTCAATTAAATAAATATTGTTAAACCATTATATTTGAGCAAATAGATAAGCTCAATGATGACATACATATCTTTATAAAAATACATTTAAGAATTTCTCTTTCTCTAGCAACTTGTTATATATTGATTTTATTAGCAACTTGTTTAGTTTGTAAGGATTAATGTTGAAGAATAAGTTTAATTAAGGTTATGGATGGAGTTTAATTAAGGTTACTATTCACTTAGGGTTAGGATTCAACTAGTATTCAATTTGGGTTAGGGATCAATTAGAGTTACAATTCAATAAGGGTGTAATTAAGGTCAGGGTTAAGGTTAGTCTTAAATTAGGGCTAGGACAGGAGTTAGGGTTCAATTAAGGTAAGGGTTATTGTTTATTTTAGGGTTAGGGTTTAATTAGAGTTCTCTAGGGTTTCGATACAATTAGGGTTAGGTTTCAACTATACCTAGGGTTACAATTACAATTCAATTAGGTTAGGGTCAGGTTTTAATTCGTGTTAGATTTAGGGTTGCAATAAGAGTTCAATCAGGTTAGAGTTATGGTTTAATTAGGATGACAATTTCATTAGGGGTAGGGTTAAGGATATGGTTCAATAAGAGGCTTAGGGTTTACTTAGGCTTCAATAGGTGTTAGTGTTAGGATTATGGTTCAATTAGGGTTAAGATTTAATTAATATTAGGTTTAGGGTTATGGGTAAGGTTAAGGTTAAATTTCTAGGATAAAGCCTGGGGTTAGGGTCAACATTAGGATTAGGATTAGTGTTAGGTAAGGGTTACAATTAAATTAGGGTTTATTTAAGGTCCAATAAGGGTTAAGGATCAATCAAGGTTAGGTAAGATACAAATAAGATTAGAGTTAATTTTAGGTTAGGGTTCTAGATTAAATTTTAGGATAGGGTTAGAATTAGGGGTAGTGTTAAGGTTAGGGTTCAACTAGGGTTTAGTTAGGGGTATAATGAAATTAGGGTTAGCTTTAGGGTTCAATTAGGCTAATGGATTTTTTTTTTAATTATTTAGAATAAATTTAGTAGACATATGGTTCTCGTTAGTAAGTTTTGTAATGAATATGAAGAGATTTTTAAC
>VDFB02029544.1:0-47412 GCA_007258455.2 Sequoia sempervirens | reverse complement strand
CATTGGTTCCACATTGCTTGTAACAATGGTAAGGTCATTTGTGTGTTTATTGAACTTTTTTTTGTATTTCACATAACACTTGTGTGCACAGTGTTGTGCAAGTGCAACATGTTATCATATCTTAGTTGAAATGTTATTTCAAAAAAAATGTTTTATCGATTTTGTCCTAGGTTTTTGCTTGAGGAGTAACATTATTTCCTCTCATCAATTCATAGAAGTGGACCTCACTAGAATCACCAATATAGAAATATTACCACCTCCAAAGAATATCAAGCAACTCTACAATATCCAAGGGAAACTTCAGACAATCCAAAGATTAACAACACTATTCTAAAATAAAATTTAATGGTTCTCCTATCTTCATTAAAAAATAAACTTTAATTGGGATGAATCGCATAGTGGGCCTTCAAAAAATCAAGGGTTGTCTCACCTTTCCACCATTCACCATGGCATTTATCCCAAGAAAACCTTTACATGTTTATATATTTGAAACATTTGTCATCCTGAGGGAACTTTTACACAACATGATACAAAAGTTTATGAATGTTTATTATAAAACTTTAGTTGACTATGATCCTAATTACACTCCAATGGAATGATGTGTTTAATTGTCATGTTTTTTTCACAAAATCTCTAACACACTACATGTTAAGTCACAAAAACAAGCTCATATCATAATTCAGCCCACTCAAATACCTTTTATCTCATACCTCTCTCACGGATTGTATGGCTAAATGGGTCAAGATATTGAATGAGTTCAATATTGAATATGTGGGAAAAAATTAAGGGATATATAATGATAGATCAATTAGAAGAAGTGCCTCTTGTTAACAATCATCCATTGGTTTTAGTATTTCCTTATGAGTCAATTTCTTCTCTTGAACATTCACAATCTTGGAAAAATGTACTTTGATTATTCCTACACAAGTCATAGATTAGGTGCGAAAAATTTTATTATCACTTTACAGGGAGATATCATACCTAAACCATTCAAATTATGTTTTTGTTTACAAAAAATAATTTTGAATATGAGGTCATCATTGTGGGTCTTAGAACAAAAATCTAGTGGAACAACCATCATCCCCTGTCTATGGAGAGTCCCAACTCCTCATTAAATAGGTTAACAATGAGTATGAAATAAAGGATGATGAGTTGATTCACTATAAATAGATGATCAATAGATTGAATGCATACTTCACATCCATCCAATTTGAATAGGTATCTCACCTCAAAAACAAAGAAGTAGATTCCATGGCTAATATTAGATTACTCTTAAGCATGCCACAAGATAGTCACCATCATAAATTCCTAGTTGAACACCTATCGGTTCTCGTGAATGACATCCTTACATCAAATATTGAATGTGATCTTCTTGGTCCCAATTTCACTTTTTATCATGACATCTACACCTACCTCCATGATCAAATCCTACTACTTAACCTATCATGCACCCAACAAAAATATTGTATTCAACACTCATCCTACTTCACTATTCTCAATGACACTTTATATCAAAGGATTTTTCATGCTATCCTTTTACAATTCCTAAACTCAAAGGCTTTTTTCATAATCAAAGAGGTTCATGACAATATCTTTCACGTCTACACTAGTGGAATGGTCCTAGCTAAGAATATCTTGAGAAAAATATATTATTGGCCCACCATGGAATAGGATACATTCCATTGCATCAAAAGATGTTTATCTTATCAGTATTTTAAATACTTGATTTATGTAGCATCACAAGTATTGCAGCCCATCGCTGCCCAACCTTTTTTACAATGGGGCCTCAATCTCATTGGCAAGACTTACCCCTCCTCATCTAATTTCATAAGTTCCTTATTGTCTCCATTGAGTAATTTACCAAGTGGATTAAATTTATTCCCCTCACCTACACTACAAGCCAACAAATATCCAAATTCATCCTCAATCACATCATCAATGGTAAATCCTTCAAAAACCAAAATGACTACACTCTATGAATAATTTCAAATCCAAAATAACTAATCTACTATATATTACTCCCAAAGCAACATTCAAGTGGAGGCATCTAATAAGACTTTGCTCAAAATCATCAAGAAAACTAGCAATAATGTTAGTTATGATTGTGTTGAAATTACTATTGTTTTGGATCAAATTTGAATGAGTGGGATTGTTCTTATGTCTTTCTCACTGATTTATCTTATTATACGATTGAATAAGTGGTATTTCATTATTTGCGATTGGAGGGAATTCAAGTTAACTTTTGTAGACTTTGTGCTATATGATTTACGTGAAATTGTGAATGTGTTGTTAATATCTTTTGGTGAAGAATTTTCAAGACTTTGTGCTTGGAATTATTCATTCAATGCTTGGATATTTGTCGTGGCATGGATTGGAAGACTTTGTGCTCCATTTACATCACTGGTTACTGAAGAACTTGTCATTGGGAACAACGAAAAGACTTTGTGCTTTCGTGTGTTTTTTGGTTACATATCTTTTGGTTATACTGGTATTCTTGGATTATGCTTATGTCTAATTGGGAATATTGGGAATTACTGCTTAGCTTACTACTTAGAATTGTTTAGCATTACGAAGTAACACCATGGAACATTGTAAACATATTTTCTAAAATAAGAAAAAATGATGAATGTAACACACCCCCTACATGGTTAAAATAGTGTATATATTATAGAGTCTAGCATAGTTTACATTTTGTTTCAGAAGGTAGTAAGAAGGGAGCCTCCCCTTTCTGAGAGGAGAGATTTATCTCATAACAACTATGGCTGAAATTGCTATTTTGTAATCTATAAAGGGATTACAAAATATTCACCCAACAAATTCACACCTCTAACTTAATCCCTCCCTATAATTTTATTGCATTAGTATCCACACCCACTAGTTTAACTCCATAATCCCTTGTCTTCATCTCCAAATCTATCTTGTCAATAAAGATTGAGCTACCATCATTTGATCCTCCTTTGTGATCTCATTGATGATGAGGAGTACTGATATGCACGAATGCATGAGTTGGAGATACTTGATGAGCGATGCCTAAATTCCTTAAACCACAAGTACAATCATATCAAAATTGTATCCATCACAATTATTAAAATAAAATTAGAGCTCATGAATTTGATCTCAATGACCTTGTGCTCAAGGAAAATCAGTGAAACCTTTAAGATTGGGATAAGAAAGGAAATGTTTAACCCAATTGGCTAGGACCATATATTTCCATTGCTAAATATGGATCTTGTACTTATCAGTTGGCCACTCCAATGGTCAATAGCTTGAATAACCCATGAAAATATTGCACCTCAATTCCATGCCTAATGTGAGGAATATCAAAATTAGAATTAAAAAATTATAAAAAGTAATAATCAAAATAATCAAAATAGTAAACAGAAAAATCATCTTAAAGTGAAAACCATTCCTTGTAACATCTTGGATAAGTGTCATGGTGAAAACTAATTGTAGGCACCATGTGTAAAAAAATGGATATTTTTATCCTTTAGGTTATCTTTCCTACTCCATCTCTCTATCTTATGCATCTTATAATGGTTGTAGTATATTTTCTAGTCCCTAAACCAACTCATCAACCCTATCCTCATGTGGCTTTGTTTTATGTTTTCTCTACCTTCCTTGATTCATCATGCTATCCTCCCTAGCACACTAACCTCACTGGCCATCTTGAATAGATTTTGGCATATTTTCACACATTGGTTTTAGTATATCTAATTCTCCATGATGCAATTTGGTATTTTCCTTGATCCCCTAATATTTTATATTATTTGGGAAATGCAAGCCTTACTGAACCACCAACATGATTCATGTCCATCATAAGCCTCTCATAACATATTCCTCTATTTCCTATAAAATTGCTACATGTGATACTCTCTATACAAGTTAGGTCTTTCATACCTCACACACAACCTTGTTCTATATTGGGGTGGGTAATTACATCCTAATTTGGAACATTTTATTGATACATGTCTTCTTGATCACTTAATGACTAAGATGGATTCACAAATACTAATCTTCATATGATATCCCCTATCTTGATCTTTTTTCACACCATCCTATGTTTGATATTCTCCCTGTTGTTAAACTTTGCATTGTTCTTATTTCTAAGCTTTAGACATTTGCAACCAAAACATAATCATGCACCTAAACCTACAAACTAAAACACTAAAAAATAAAAATAAAATGTTCAAACCAAAAATTCCTTAGAAAACCTTGATAACATACAATTTTCACATTGTTTTCCACCATAAAACTCCCCTCCCATCCTTTGTCTTTGCAAGATTTACCATTTACATATCAAGCATCATCTTAATTTGTTCCCACCACCTTAGCAAGAGATAACACTTATATATGTTGATTTCCTACTTTTTGAATTATTTGTTAATATTTTGACCCACAATATACCTACTTGAGGCTTCCACAATTTATATTTCATAGTGTATTTTAATATATATATATCGGGGCATGGTCTATCATTTATGTGTGGCATTTGTGTTGGTTGTCACATCACAGGACCCACCAAGGTTGTCAAACACCTTGTGATGTGTTGGGACATCATTTGTCTATTATTTGTCCTATTACATGACCCCCAAGGTCATAAAATTCTCTATGATGTGATGGGGCATCCTTTTGTCTATCAATTGTCCCATCATAAGACCCACCAAGGTCCAAGATCATCCAAAATCCTTGAGATCTATTGCGGCGTCCTCTATTTGTTGTATGTTTACAAATCAGTACTTCATACATAGGATACATTGTCACCTTGGTATTTTTACCACTAACATATAATATCCATTGCTATATCAAATTAGAGATTCCTCACCACATGTAAGTGTAAAGCCTGTATTCAGAAAACAATCACTCGTTAATCCAAAGCCATTATTCTTTATATGTACATGTGTTTTCCTTTTATATCATAGTTGAAATTTTATAAATGATTAGCTAGATTAATTTATTCATTTAGTTTTATAATCCAGTTATTCTATTCTAGTATCATAATTTTCTTCTTAGTTATATCATGACCAAAATAATCATCACAACATCATTACCATGCATACATCATACCAACATCATAAATAACCATTGTATAGATTATAATGCACATGCATATCCTATATCATCTTCATGTCATTAGCATTAATTTATACATCATAGATTCATCATTAACCCATTATATTATCATCATATGCATATCATATCTCATCATATCAATATCATAAAGATCTCATACAAAACATGCATATCATCCATCATATAATCAAAAATACCTATTGTATCATCATAATCAATAAACCTCACATAAGTCATCCATCATTATCATCATCATAATCAAATCATACATAACATAAATATTGATCTAATAAACATAAATGTCATACATCGCATACATCATCAACATATAATTATGCACCCATCAAATAGTCCCCATCATATAAAATCAAAAATATGGTATAGATTATCTCAACATATGCATTGGCAAATAGAGTACATCTTTATAAAGCATAAGTGTCAATATGTACATTTCAAAAGAATGTATATATATCATTATAAGTAAATAATAATATATCAAAATGGTGCATCAACCCCACTAGCTTTGGCTACCACAATCATCTAGGACCCTAAATTTATCCCCTAAGTGGAGGAGGTGGTGGTGGTTGCATAACTTATATAGATTAGCTAGACTTGCTTCACCCATTAACCCTTGTGACTGATTGCTCAGTATATATAGACTTTATCTACCCTATACGCACTAGGTACTCATAAAGATACATATATTACTATACCTCACATAGTGCCAACATTGTCTCCATAATGACGTTGGCCATTTGCACTAAAACTGTTTTTGAAAACCCTTCAGGTGCCACAAATATTTTTTCCTAATCTTGCTTTCTATGGAGCCTTTATATGTTGGCCAAGGCTCACTATAGTTGTGCTTGCAACCCATCTCTCTATGTGGCTAATCCATCCCACTCTACTTCTAATCTATGGTGTGCTATCTACAAGCTATCTCTCTCTATTTGAGCCTAGTCTCACTCCCCTTTGGCGTAATCTTACTTCATATGGAACACAACCCACTCAAACATGATTGCAACTAGCCTCATCTAAATGTCCTTTACACTAGTATTCCCTTGAGCCTTCTTCTTTCTCCCTTGCTTGTCTATATCCATCAAGTCCACCTGTCCTTATGCATGGGCCTCATCCTACACCTACCCTTATCTCTATCCTAGTAATGGCACTCTATACCCTTATCCACTATATCTCCTCCATCCCCTCTATATCTCCTCCAAAGTGGCACTAATCTAGTCGTGGAGCTCCACCTGGCACAAAATAGTGAGTCATGTTGGAATATGTTGTCATTGATGTCAAAAGGGGATCGGAGGTGAAGTGTGTTGATCCTGTACAGAAGCATATAATGTTGTCATTGATGTCAAAAGTCAAAATTATGCAAGTGAAAAGGTTTGCATGATGATAGATCAGTGGTGTGCCTAAATGCTATGAAGCTCAGAGGATGAATGTAAGAGCAGTGAATCTGGGTTTGGAAGTATGTGGTTTAGTTGTTGGTACAGAAGAGCAAGTCACTTAATAGGTTGCATTATTGACAAAATGTTGTCACCTCTCTGTAACAGTTGCTTCCAGATGTTTGATGGAAAATTAGGTACCAAATTCGACATGGGTTTTTCAAGAGCATTCTAGTAATGTGCTCTGCAGGTCGAGAGAGTGAAGGATGTGCCCAGAAATGTATTATTTCTAATCTCAGGTGTTTTAGGGCTTATCATTTAAATCCTAGGTTGTTTGCAGTCATGGCATCATGAAAAAATATTCTATTTTCACATTGATTGTCAACAATAGGTTGCAAGTTACTTAAGTGATAACTTAAGTCATTCATCCCGTAGAGGTGATCAACCCCATCATCTAGGTTGGCGATGCTCTTAAGGTGTATCGGCGTAACAATGTGTGATCGGTGAGAGAATGGGAGGCATCTCTCTGATGGAGCAATAAGGGTTATTGCCATGACAAGAGCATGTCGGCAGGAGTCAAGTTGGTGTATCTCCAACAGCCCAATATCTATATGTTTCCATTTCATGGGTTTTCAAAAGTTCAAAACCTCTGACAAAAAGGTTCTAAACTTCATACTTTATGTGACATAGCGAGGAGTGTGGTAGCATCATCGGTGAAACTGGACAGCATAGGTGAGACCTTTGGTTGTCTCTCAGATAGAGCAATGGAGTGACGGCATATGGGCCCCGTAGAGGTTGACATGGAAGATGACGGTGCAGACACGAGGATGACAGGTGGAGTGTGGACCCCAGGTGGAGTATGGAATCTTTATCGATGTGAGTGAACATCATTGGTAGGACTCTTAAGGTTGTCCCTCTAATGAAGCGATGACTTTCCTATTGGGCAGACAAAGTGATATCACCAGGACCTTGAAGAAGGTCTCTCCAATAAGGCGATGGGGGAATGGATGTCGATTGTGGGGCCAGCTAATGTAAGATGTGGATAGTGACGTAGATGGGTGCAAGTGATGTGGTGATAGATAATTGATCTGTCTAGAAATTCACATCCTTGTTGTGAATGGCATTGGTGTGACTGAATGGTATTACCAGGAGTCATGTTGAAGTCTCTGCGATGGAGTGATAAGGAAGAAGGAAGCACTTTGAGTGGGACCCAGTCATAATGACGTGGATGGTAGTGATCACAAAGATGACACGTGGCATGATGGGATTGAGTGAACGGTAATCCACATCCTTGTTGTGGATTACGAAGTAGTGACATGGCAATGAGGTGGACAGGTGAAGTCAACAAGTGCTTTCATCAATGTGACTAAGTCATATCGGTGGGAGTGTCATGATCGTCTCCATGATACAGCGATGGCTATATCTTCAGTGAGACTATATGTTATCGCTAGGACCTTGAAGAAGGTCCCTCCGACAAGGCGATGGAAGAATCGATACCGGCAATGGGACCTGGCTAAGTGAGATGAAGTGTCGAGGGTACTGACAGAGATCAAATGACAGGATGGCGCATGGCAGAAAGCAACAAATGGAATATGACATGTTGTGACACGATGGTGTGGAGACCATACAATAGTGAAAGATATCGGCATGGCATTGATGCATCGGTAGGACTGGGGATGGCGCCCCCCCGACATAGCGATGAGGTGCTATGTGGGACCCAAGTGTGACAATGGTTGACAAATGGCAATGAACAATTGCTCAATATGTCATTTCGCATCGGCGTTGCAAATTATGTGGTGACAACATGGAAGACTATTGGCATGCAGGTCCATACGATCCATATCAATGAGAGTTGTGGACATCGGCGAGATTAAAATGGGAATTCCCCCGATGGAGCGATATGTTAGATTGACGGCGCATGTTGTTTGGTGATTGATCCAACGATGATCATCTGACAGTGGAGATCAACGATGGAGATTTGAAGATCATTTATCAAATGGTTGTGACTTAAAGTTGCAACAGTGAATGGAAAGCGCAAGATCAGGGCACGAAAGGTGAAGATCGACGGCCAAAATTTAAATGAAGTAATCACAAATGGCCAATTTAGTGTGAATGAGTGTTTCGACTGGTAACCAACACAGATGAAGAATTAATTGGTCCAATTGCACAAGCAACTAATGAAAATGAAGATTTGATCTTCAAGGCGGAAATATAGATTGCAGATATGATCAAGAACAAATCAAATCAAATAAGACAAGAGAATACATTTAATGCATATCATATTCTTGGCTTGACAGTAAGGGAATGAAGGAAAATTCTCTGTAACAGAATTTAATGTAGTGAGGCTCAATGCACAAAAGTATGGTGATATCTAATAAACCTTATTAGATGTCTTTATGATGATGGTGTGTAGCTCGATGAACAAGTAGCTTGCTGGTGAAGTTTGCAAGCAAGGAAAACCCTAATCTGAAGCGAGCTGATCTAAACGGTGGAGAGAATCTCAAGGCCGAGATTGCAGATCGATGTAGTAAGAAGACAATCTAATATTGTTTGAGTTGTATCTACTGTGTGTGAAGGGTGTGATGTAGGCCGGCAAGAAAGAGAGAGAGTAGCAGAGTGTAGACTGTGAAGAGTGTAGACAGAGAATGCATATGCAAGGAAGTCCTAGACTGTAATACAGATCATTATCTAGGTGTTTGCATTCATGGCGTTGAGGGTGAGCAGAGCAGCAAGATAGATCAATGAATGTTCTATGTGCAGAGGAGAGTGCAGAGCAGGGGTGTGTTGTTGAGTGTGCAGCTTCAGCTACAGAGTGAGATTTGTAGTAAGTGCAACAATGTATTGAATGTAATGATGCATGATCAGGTTTTGTAGAACCAAGTCTTATGCATACTTGTGTGTGTTATCACAAAGGTGGTTGCCTCATTGTATTGAGTTGTAGCATCCTTGAAGTTGTAGCTTCTAAATTAGGGTGTTGTTGCATCCTTGGGGTTGTAGCTCCTATAACAGGGTGTTGTTGCATCCTTGAAGTGGTTGCTTCTAAATTAGGTAGTTGATGCTTCCATGGGTTGTAGCCCTAAAACATTGTAACAGATATTTGGATTGTGACACTGGATTTGAGCAGTAGACTCAAGCAGCCTTAGTCATCGTGGTTTTTCCCATATTGAGTTTTCCACCTATATCTGGTGTTATGTGATGTTTTTGTGTGCATGCATATTTTTGTATCACATGATTAATATATGCACATTGAGGGTTAAAGAAAGTAGTCTGCACAAAATTTTTTAAGAGCTAAAATTTTAATATCTACTGATTCACTCCCCTCTCAATAAATCATTGTGTTCCAACTAGTCACACTTGCCTCCTCTAATGCCACCAAGCCTTCTACTTAGTTATGGTACCTACATCAACTATGTCCTAACATGGGTCCCATAGTATACTCGTCGAGTGATGTCAATCAATATGATCCAAGTATGGATCCATGCATGGCTCCCACTTGCTCCCTATCTACCAAAACAATATTGTAATATGGCATGTACCACTCTATCAAACAATGATGCCTACCAATAATGAATAAGGTATCTGAACATACTATGAATAGAACTTGTCAAGGACCCTCTCATCACACCCCTACCATGTCCTCAAAATTATAGTATCAACCTCATTTATGACCACCTCCAATAGTCCAAGTCTCCAAGGTGCAAGTGTTGAACCTCCCACCGTATGCAAATGTGTACGCCTCCCCTACTCTCCAATCTCCTCTGTCACTAAATAGCCTAAGCATGGCTATGTGCTCTTAGGCCCAAACATGTAGCAATATCACTAAGTTGATGTTAAGCCCACCCCTAAGGTGGCAATATGTGCATCTTTATAAATATGTATGAGCACAAGGACCCCATGCGAACTCCCTACCACTCTCCTACATGGCAACACAATAACTTGCCAAGCTAATTTAAAGAACCCCCTCATCTTTTCAACTAGCAAGGCATCTCTTGCAAGAGTTAACAACACTGTCTAAAGCTCCTCTATGATCCCCACACATGCATCCTAATCTAACAACATCATGCACAAAAGATCACTCCTCCTAAACAATCACTCCAATGACCTATCTAGGTCTCAAGTTTAATAATATATAGTATTCTTATGAATCAAGAGTTGTAGTATCCCCTACACATCCTCTAAAGTGATGATAATATCTCGTCTATAGGTGAAACATACTCATCTCAATGCACCATCACTCAACCAACATTATCAACATTGATCTATGTACCTTGATCTAGGGCATCTACACCACATGTCATAGCTTAAGTTGCTCTAAGATTCCCTAGTCTCCCTCATCAAACTAGGTCATGATTTGTAGCACCTACAAACATCTTACCCTAGTTATCAGTGCCACCAATCACTCCTATATCTAGTTGAAAATCATGTTAATTTCTTCTAAAAGTAGCTATAACTTATATTATATGTACACACCACTTCGCAACAAATATGTCAAAGTGGAGAGACATATACATCTAACTACAAGTGCATGTGTCAAAACCACACAAATGCCACTCAATGAGCACATATGTCACATAGCAAAAACAAACTTATCGCTTCATGCATATGTGTTAATCTTGGATGCAACTTATGATTAGCACATATGTTCTCATCCACATGGTCATTCTAGGTGGATTTGTCAAAATGATCCACATACAGTGGGCTACCCAGCACATATCACACTCTCCCACATGACATGCCAAATTGTGAAGTTCACAATTCGGCACATGTGTTGACCAACCTTTCTCCCATCATCAATAAAAATAAATGCACCCTAAGGCTAGTTTTTTAGTACATACAAGTGCATCTACATCTCAAAGTCATTGGTACTATCACACTCACTCCACTCAATGATTATCTAATAGCACATTCTCCATTTTTTCTAGCTCCTAGCTTTTCTTTGCTCTATTTACTCTAGGGGCTCTCTTCCCCTATTTATTCACCCCTTAATCATAATTTTCACCCCATTCACTCCCTTTCACTCTTTTTCATCTCATTTATTCATTTTTATTCTTTTTCTTCTATTTTTCATTCATTGCTCCTTATTTTTCATCCTCTATCATATTTTTCTCCTTGTTTCTTCTTTTAAAAGCTCACTTCCAAAAAAAATACTAGCTAATCTCTTGAGGTGACATCATCCCTTTATCTTATTTTTACCATTTTTTGACCAACTAGAGCATATCACTCCCTTTTTCATCCCAAAAATGTTATATTTTATTTTTCTTTGAAATAGCATTGCTTCTACTAAGGCACAACACCATCTCAAATAAAGGCAAAATGTAGACACCCAATTTGTCTCAATTTATCTCAATGTAGAGGCAAAATGTAGACACTCAATTTGTTGAGAACGAGGATTACTATTTGAAGCAGGGTGTGGTCTGTAGGTTTAACAGCTTGTGGCCCTCCCTTCCCGATCTCCATGACTGGGATTTCGTCTCCTACAAACCTATTGTCTTTGGACAGATTGAGCTCTATCCCAGTCCAAGGGGGTTCTTTTTGCTACCTTTTCCTCCTCCGCGAAGCGAGATTGTGTGTTGGACAGGGGGTGGATGTGGGGGATTCATCCGTTGTCCATCAAGTCATGGTCTCGTTCTTTCAATCCTCTTATAGAGCCACTGAATACCAGACCAATTAGGGCCTGCCTGCTAAATCTCCCTCTTCAATTCTGGGAAGATTCATGTTATGAAGCTATTGGAAACACCATTGGACGCTTTTTGATGGTGGACTCTATGACTCAGGAGCTTGGGCATACTATGGTAGCTCATATCTTAGTTGATTTGGACATCTCCAAACCTCTCCATTGTGATGTTTTCTTATTAGTGGACAGACCTTGGAAGCAGCTCCTGGACTATGAGGGCCTCCCCTTTCCATGTAGGAGATGTTTCTCTGTGTGTCATTTGGCCTATGGTTGCCCTCATGCCCGCCGCAAGGGCGTTGCTACCTAGTGGAAGGATGCTCTCTCAGATCATCTCATGGTCGATTCTCCTCCTTTGGATTCTTCTGCGGATGACGACCCTACTGAGTTTTCTCGGGAGCCTATGTCATGTTTGGATCCTCTTCCGACTCTCCCTTCCATGGAACCATTGTTGCCTCGAACGGTTGTCACTATTCATGTTGAGCCTGCCCAACCCTCGTTGAATGCCTCTATTGATCTTTCAACCGCTCATGTCTCCTCTTCTACATTGTCGACTCCCTTGCTAAGTGGTGGCTCTTTGCCCATGGTGGCTATTGTGGATCCGCTTCTCATGCCTCGCTTGGAGGACTTTAATTCTGAGTCTTCCTTTTTTGTTGTGCTGAGAAAGAAGGGACTCCCAAAATCCGTCGCATCTTCGCAGTTTAGGGTTAAGGGAGTCAAATTTGTCCCTTCAGATTCTGAGGTTGTCTAGTCCTCATCTATGGTTCGACAGTTTTCAATCAGTTGTTTATGTGTGTGGCTTGTCCTCTTTTCCTAGTTCTTTGCTGGTTTGAACTAGCTTCGTTTTGGCCTGTGGGCTTTCCGTGTAAAGGGTACAACACTCTGTAAATGCTACTTATCTTATCAAAAACACTCCTAAATTAATCGATCAAGTGATATTTATTAATTAGTTATCTCAATTTCTCTTAATATTAATTATATATTTTTTAATTATTTAATTATTTCTTCCCAACATTCTTGTAGTATCGATTGAATAAATCAAGACTATTTGTTCAATTAATCACTCTCTTTTCTAAAGTCCAACCTTAAATAAATTTAAATCCATCATGCACACTCCCAAAAAGTAATGTTTGATATATTTAATTCACCTTTTTCTCCCATATCATTAGTACACAAACTAATTATTTAGTCGAACTAATCATTTGCACAAGTCAAAGCATGATCAATCAAGGTAAATCTTGTCCAATTTCCTAGAATGTACATGTCCTCAAAAGGACTTTGCATGTACATTTATCTCACGCTTTCCGCTTTTTCAAAAAAAAATTCACTCAATCTCATCCATCCATTTTTCTAAGAAAATGCTCATCCTTCAAATAAATCTAAAAAGGTCCCTTTTTACCTTAACCCTTCATCATTTTTTAGGAGAACTCATCCATCAAATCCTCTTGAATCATGGAGCTCACATTATGCACCAATTGCAAGGTGTTATTCAGTGGCCTCTCATGGATCCAAAGCTTTCATTCAATCCCAACCATTGATCTTCAAATCTAATCCTAGTCATTGATCAGCCATCCTAAAAAACTATAAATAACACCTCTTGTAGGCTATTTTTATACAAATTACAAATGCAACGTTATGTTGCTTGAGTGAGCAACTAACATAGATATAATTCTACATCCTAATCTTAAGTATATCCATATTTACAATGTTCATTTAGAGAGGTATTTGAGAGGCTTGCTTAAGATCCTTCAACTTGGGTGTGATTACCCTTTTGGCTCAAATGGAAGTGTAATTTGGTATAAAGTTTAGACTTCATTGTATTTGTACCTTCTATTTATGTTTTGTGATCTCTTGTCTACAAAAAATATGACAAAAGCAATAGAAGATATTTCAAAAAGATGCTTAATAAGATTTGTGGATGTTTTATTAAAAGTTGTTAATAAGATTCATTGATTATTTACTAATGATATAAGGATAGTGGACAACAATCATGCACCAAATGATACATTTTGGAAATAATTTTAAACCAAGGTTGCATTCTTGGGCTAATCATACAACTAGGAGATCCAACCTTCCCTTAAAACTAACTCACCTTAGGTCCATATCGCCAATTTTGTATAGCATCAACAATGAGTCTTGACTCATGGTAAGTACATTTTATTTTTATGCTTGTATAAAAGACAATGTGAGTTTTCAATCCAAGAGAGGTGTTAGCATGCCATTTCATTGTTAAACGAGCTATTTGGGTATTAAACATAGAGCTAATGGATGGGACATAATAGAACAAAGCATGCAAGCATCAACAAATATGGTGGAAGGATATTTGATTGGAGGATATGAGATATATGTGAACACCAAGTAATAGAGATGTGCAAGGAAATGATAATGATAGTGATACAAAGTTTACACTAAACTTTCTTTAAGAATCCCCAAACCTTATAAGGAAAATGTATTACGTAGGTAGGATAGATTTCAAAAGGTATAAGCATTTGTTAAATATTACTTTCAAGAATAATAACTATCAAATCTATATCAGCCAAAGATAAATATTGAGATTGTCTTCAAAATGACTAAAGAAAAGTTATCTCCCCAAATTGGCTGCATCCCAAAGGCTGAAAACAAAATATGTCAACTTGTATACAACTTAATGTTAAGATTGCATTTTTCATATAATATTAATAGTAAATTTAGTTAGTTATAAATATACTTTGGTTCTTAATTTTAGCCTTCAACTCCAAAAAATCTATTCTAAACTTAAAATTAGCCAAGTTACATTGTTTTCATTTTCAATTTATCTTTAACTCATCCATGTGGTAATTGTAATTTTTATTTCAAATTGATACGCAATTGTAACATATAAAACATTTTGCATGTCTATAATACTAAATTATTAAAGCTTCCAATGTTGCTCCCAACAAATTCTTTTGCATTTTCTTCCTCCTTACAACAACCAACAAACCATTGTCCCAATCTTTGCCCCTATCCAAACTTGTTAATAGCAAAAATCATTTTCTCAAACATTTCATGTTTATCCACATATAATTCCACAACCTTATCCCCTAGTTCTAGGGCACAATCCATTCAATCAAATTTTCTTTCACAATTCTCAAGCAACAATACGAGTATTAAAAACTCTTTGCCCCAAACAAATTTTATGGTGATGACCCTTCTAAACATTATTTAAATTGGATTCTAAAGACTTTGGAGACAAAGACTACCACAAACCCATACATAAGTAGGTCTATAATGATTTTTGCTTTTCCAAATTTAATCTGATTGGCAAATCTCTTCCCAACCATTCTAGGGTTTCTAAGGATTCCCAAGTGAATGAACACTTTACAAAATCAAAGCCTTTGTTTATTGAGATCAACAAAAAGCATATGTAGATAATAACCTTGAGGAATTAGATGGTTGAGCAAGAAAAATGACTCGAGCAAATCACAACTTTCAAACTTTGGTCAAGTTTGACGAAGTTTCTCAAATTACTCACTTTCTATTGCAAATCAATAGTAAAGGAGAATTTTGCTATTTGTCCACGAGGAAAAGGGTGTTTCATGTTTATCTAAAAATCCCCTTCCTCTATTTAAAGGTGGCTCATGGTCCTAGGACAACACTTGGGACTAAAAACATGGTTTCGAAATTTTAATCCTATCTCAAAATCTGTCCCCTTTTCTCTTATCTAGGGGAGAATTTTGAACCTTCCTCGCCAATTTTGGAATATCAATTCCTTTCCTCCATTAACAATTATTTGGGAAAACAATCTTGAGTATGGTGATGAAAATTTTTACCTTCATATGAATAATTGTAGGTTTTCATTTAGAAGCAACAACTCAACTTTTAAGGCATTGTTTTAAGATGCAAACCATGCTTTGCTAGTGGCATTTAATTGTAATTTAATTGCAAAATGTTTGAGATCACTCACTTGGTCCATTGATTTACTTCCTTGAAGTAGGCCTCACAATGAAGGGAGGGGCTGAATTGCAACATCAATTGATAGATCTTGATAGTGATGAAGATGATCTCTCTAAAGCTTCTTTTGATAGTACCTCTTATGTTTATTCAAATTCTTCTTTGGCTTACACTAGCAATATGTATAAGGCTTCCCTAGCGGGAATCACAATCCCTCGCTTCATTTTTTCCCCAACTAATGTGCCTTCCCCTAATGTTAAAAGGGCCCCAACCCTGCTAAGGTTCCATGTCGAGATTCCCCCTTATAAAATCACGTCTTTAAGTTTGGAGCTTCCTTATATTGCTTCTAGAAATTCTGGTGCTTCGATTATAGTGGAAAGAAAAAGAAGATTCCAAAATAGCTAAAGATATTAAGGCTAATAGTAAAATGAATCTCCATTCTCTGTAAAGAAGGTTTAACCTACTAAATAAAATAATGTTGTTTTGTAGTTTTCATCCATCCCATATTCATTATTTGGGAGTCTGAACGGTTTACCCTATTCATGAGAAAATTGTTATTATTGGATTTTTATTTTTACTTAATGGGAGAAGGCCCCATAATTCCTCCTAACGTATTAGAAAATAAATAAAGGAGACAATGTCAATCCCATTCAGTATTCGTTTCTAAAATTCCATTTCTCCAAGACACCAGGGTTCAAAAGACCAAATATAGAATGATTGTAAACTGTTGGCAGATCTTACCATATGGAAAATAAAAATATAACCATTGTAGCCTAATTTGGGGGGAAACCACAGATTGATCCCATTAAGAGTTGAAGAAATTGGTGAACCTAACATTAAATATTAACTAATATATTTGTAAAGAAATTGTCAATTGGCAATATTTAGAAAAAGGCTGACTGACAAAAACTAGCCCGTCAATCCACCATAATTTGAATGGTTCCTAAATAGAAAATTATCTAAGCATCTGTCTAGCATTTTAAAAAATTGATCTGCATGCACATTACACAACCAACACATGAACCCCTACGGATATAGCTCCCTAATTTGTAATATTAAAAAACAAGTTTGATGGGTGATAAATCTCAGAATGACAGTCAAATAATCACCCTGCAAAGAACAACCATTAGTATGTAGGAGAAAAAATCAAGTATAGAAGCCACTCTTTTATGGAGTTTTAAGAAGTGAAAAAAATTACAATAAACAGTTTCTTCTAAAGACTTACAATACAAATTGAAACAAATACTTTTCAATAAGAAAAGAGCAACCTAGTTTGCTACTTACAACCACTAGAAACATTGAACAGAGATCCATTATAACAGATATGCAAGCAATTTCATAAACTTAGAAATAGACAAAATGAAATATCCGTTCAATTACAAAAAACTATGATATTCAAATACACTCCTTGCTCCTGTCAATAAATTAACATCACCAAAGCCAAATTTACTTCAAAAGAAAAATTCTTTAATTTTCAGGCATCAGGCTAGAATCATGATTTCACCCAATGAATCCATTCTAAATATACACCACAGTCCATCAGAAGTAAGATTTAATAGCCATCTCCCATGAAAGCACTCATGTAAAATAAACGGTTACCTTCACTGGTATAAATCCTTGAGCATTTCTTCCGGCCCTATTCCTGACGTAATGCCTATGTGCATTCCACCTCTTTCACTGCAGGATGTTTGTCTACCAAAATATAATCATACCTCATATGAATGCCCTGTGTAAGAGCAACATACTGCTTGGAGATCTCCTGTCAGTATGGACTCAAAACTGAAGAATGCGAAGATGGCAAGCAGTTCATATTACAATGGAGAGAAGAAGAAGTTACAAAAACGTTTTCTATCCATACATATTAACTATCTATAAGAACAGAGTTCAACATTGAGATATGTGATGCTAATAGTTCTGGACATCCTAATAAATAGTCTCATCCTGTGATAAATTGTGACAAATAAGGTCTCATTTTACTGGTCCCTACAAAAGGATGCCCTGAATGATAATGGGAAATAGCCACAATCATCAAGTCCTTTGCAACAGCTATCAACACGATTGTTTTTTGTAAGATGATATGGTTACATTGACAGTAATGAGTTCTGCTTCCTTGCATGCTCAGGTATAAGTCGCTGAATCAACTCTGTTGAGGCTCCCTGCAATTCTGTAGAATTTATGGAGTGAAAAAGTTATGAGCATCTAACTGCAGAATATTTTAAAATTTTATGTGAAAAGTACCTTCAGTTTTAGCAACTTGCCTTGTGGTTTAAATTCAAAAATGGATGGCAGTGGGTGACCATTTGGCAAACGAGAATTGGGATCACGCAACTCATCAAAGAAAGGATGAGCACAAGCCTCCAACTGCATATGACAGAAAAAGGAGAAAGTATTTAAGAAACAGGATTAAACAGGAAATTTTCAGTTTCAAAATTGAATCACATATAAAAGCTACAGTGATGTAGGATTTTCAATGTGAAGCTACCACTAAATTTGAAAATTTGGCTTCGAATGCAAATGATTTCAAACCAAGATCAACAAAAGATAAAAGGCATTCTAAGAAATTCCCATAATCAAAGAGTTCAGCACAACTTTATCAACCCTATCTATATAGAGAGATCAATATTTTCCTTCAGACAAGATGGAACATGATGTCACTTATTTAGCCTTCTGCATATAAATGCATTTCTCAGGACATCTGCCAGTCTTGTTCAAGACATCTACAGAGATTTAATCATAGGAAATCTGTTATAAAATTGTTTGAAAGGGATCTCACAAAATAGCTGCTTGGCATCCTCTCTAAAATTTTAAATTACAAAACATTTAAGGTAATACACAATATTCTTGCACATACATTTAGACTCTGCAATAGAACCCCATAAATGAGGTTGGCACTTGCATGAGCTTTAGTGCGGTCTTTTTAATGTCCTTGTGACATTTTTTAAACAGTTATTTCTTGTCCTTGTGAGGTATGGAAGGTTTTTTCTTCAGTATTCATTGGTGTTCAAGTATCTAGTCACTTTGATTTGTGAAATTGTCTGTCTACATTTTCCAATTCATTGCCCAACTATAAGCATTGTCATATAATATCCAAGGAACAACCTACAAATTAATCCATACCTTGGCAATAATCTGACTGTAAGTAAAAGCAAAGAAATGAGACGAGAAAATGACTACAATGACTTACTCCACAAAGAGGAGCAGCATTATATAGAATTAGAAATGCACTATTACAACTACCATATTAAATGGCAGTACAACAGGCTAATTAAGAGCTACAACTACAACTATTACAACTTTATTCAATTACTACACCTAACTACACTTAAAACATGCACTTTATTACATCATTATTATACTCTAATACATTCAAATACTGACCATAGTTATAGCTTCTTTTCTAAACAATGCATCTAATATTACAAAAACAAACAAAGATTTTACATCGAGTACAAGGCTAATCTCTTCTTATAAAAAGCAAAGAAGTAGAGCACCAAAGGAAAAGCCCTAATGGGCAAAGAGTTGGCATCTTTATGGAATCCTTGCAAGTTATTTTTAACAATAAAAACAAGCCCTTGTTTGAAGTGTCTTAAATTCACCATATTGAGCAGGGAAGAATCATCCTTTAAGTTTGCATCACTTCCCACAAGAAGGCCATTGAAGCTAATTCTTGATTATCACAAGCCACCCTGAAATTTTGTGCTTGAAAGATTTTATGGCAAGCCAAATAGCTTAGTGTAGTTGGAATAGAAATTTTGGATCTTTTATCTTGCCACAACTTACTCAAACATGGTGCAAGAGTTGTGGTACTCTTAATTTGATTTTACCAAAGCTTGCCTCATAGTTATAAGAAGCTATAAAATTGTTCCCCATTCAAATCTCTCCACCACAGACCCCAAAATTGTAATTGTACCTTGAAAAGACAGCTTTTAGCAATCATTTTGTACAACATTTTATTTCTAGTTTCATCTGTTGTACTTAAGCCATAATTAGATTACATCATCTATAATTAAATTTTGGGCCCAATTTAGACGTATCCCACTATTGGAGTTCCAAATTACACCTCTCCCCAACAAAACAATCATTTCCTTGCTAAATACTTGCCCGCAAAAAAGGGTAGCAACCCAAGCTATCACTATAACACCTAGAAACAATGTTCCACAGGGACGCGTCCCCCCCCCCCTAAATCTAGGCGTTTCAGAGATTGGAACGTTTCGGGGACTTGGAGATGGCTGAGAAATGTCCCCTTGTCGTCTCGCCACCTCCGTCGAGACTTGGGAAACTTTGTGGGGACGGGGCAAATGTTTGGACGTCTCCAAGACGTCTCAAGGATGCCTAGCCATCCCTCGAGCGTCTCAGGGATGCCCAGGCATCTACCACGCTGGGCAGATGCAAAAATTGTTTTTTTTTTTTAAATCTTTAAAAAAATTGAAGTTTGTGCCTTGGTCGTTGCCCTAAAGGCTTGTGGGACCCCTCTCCAAACACACTGCCTCTACAAAACACTCTTCACTCCTCTTTTTTAGCTCACATTTGCATTTCATGTTTTTGCAACAACTAGGTGAAGAGGAGAGAAAATAGTCAGAAGAGTGGGTGAAAGAGTGAGATTGAGGTGTTGCAAGTGCAAGAGGGGTGAAAAAGAGAAAGAAGAAGAGGAGGAGCATTCTACACCAACTTAGAAGGAATTTTCAAACACAAGGTAGGTTTCTATTGCTAGTTTTTGAAGTTTTTTCAATATCTTTTTTGTTTTTTTCTTCTAAGTTTTTAGATTCATTTTCTAAACGTAGTTTGATGTTGAATCTTGATGGTTAATCAGAATTTCATAAACATGGCTGCAAATGCGTATTCATATGCGTATTCATATTTTCAATTCAAGGGTCATTGTTCATTTTTCATCTTTCCATCAAGATTCAACATCAGACTTTAAAATTTTATTTTCAAATTTGTTAAACTAGGCTGAAACTAGACACTTATAGAATTTATTTGTTTATTGCAGTGTCACAATGGGCTCTCATGACATTAGAGAGGATGAGGTTCATTCTCATAGTGATCCTGAATCTGAATATGCTCTTGAGGCTGAGGGGAGTGACCATGGCGCTGAGCTCGATGCCCAAACTAGTTCCATCGCAAGTGAAGCAAGTACTATAGAGTGCCCTTTTGCATTACTGGCACCATATGCTAGGAGTCCTTTTGATCACAAATCCCCTCTCAGACAATTTGCAACAAAATTACCAAGCAAGCCAGGGGCAGCATCTAGTGGCACAAAGAGGTGGAAGTGCCACTTCTGTGATGTAGAGTGGTTTGGGAGCATTACTAGAGTTAATGCACACCTTCTTTTCATTAGAGGAAAAGGTGTGGAGATATGTTCTTATTTGGCAAAACCGAAAAAACCTCAAAATGAGAGCTGCTGAAATAAATAAGTTATGGGGTGTTCCTGATGATAGTCCAGCTACAGTTGCACCTATGCCTACTACTTTGCTTCATAGGACACATCTTCAGCATAGCCAGCCACAAAGTTCCAACCATACTTTGCAAATGAGAGTAGGAGGGACACCAGGTTCTTCTTCCAGTGCCCATGCAGGAGAGGGGAGGGGGAAAAGGAAATTGCAAAGTCAAACTCAAAGTAACCCCATAGCAGATTTGTTTAATGTGCAGCTCAAGGATGACATAGATGATGCCATTGGCAAGTTCTTCTTTGCCAATGGCATCCCATTTCATGTAGCCCGATCTCCTTATTATAAGGAGATGATATCGATGGTGGCAAGGGGAGGACCATCATATGTGCCACCAAGTGAGACAAAATTGAAGACCACGATCTTGAATAAGAACTATTCCAAGATCAATTTGTTGATGGAGAAGATGAAGGAATGTTGGGTTAAGACAGGATGCAACATAGTCATAGATGGGTGGATGGACATTGCCATCGTCCACTCATTAATATCATGGTTACATGTATAGAGGGCCCATATTTTCTTAAGGAAGTTGATTGTTCAGGGCATCACAAAGATGATGATTTTCAGTTTGAGGTCCTCAAGAAGGCTATTGAGGAGGTTGGGCCACAAATTGTGGTCCAAATAGTGGCAGATGTAGCACATGTGTGCAAAGCTATGGGGAGACTTGTTGAGGCAGCTTATAGGCATATCTGGTGGACTCCATGTTGTGTGCATGCCATGAACAATGCACTCAAAGACATGGGGAAGATTGGTTGGATTAGAGCAGTGGTAAATGATGTGAGAGATGTGCAGATGTTTATCTACAACCACCACACATCACATGCACTCTTCAGGACCTTCTCTAAGGAGGAGTTCCTAAAACCTACTAATACGAGATATGCTTCCTATTTCATTCTCTTGGAGAGAATGATTGAGTTGCAAGAGTCACTGCAATTCATGGTTATGACAGCAAAATGGAATAGGTGGGTCGAGTCTAAGACAAAGCAAGGGAGGGTGAAAGATACAGTGAAGAGTGATGTGTTTTGGAGTGATGCTAAATATATTGTCTCCATCATTGCTCCAATTTTCCAGGTCATCAAATATGGGGATGCAAATGCACCCAACCTTGGAGAGGTGTATGAGTGCATTGATTCTATGCTTGATTAGATGAGGGTTGTTGTGCGAGAGAAGGACCCCACATTACCATTCTACCACGAGCACATTCAAACAATCATTCATGGTAGATGGGAAAAACTCAGCACTCCTTTGCACATGGCAGCCTATGCACTGAATCCTAAGTGGTACAAGACTAGGCATGGTAGAGTGACACCGATAGTGTAATGTCCCCTTCTCATCAGTGATTAGCCTTGCAGTTCATCAGTTTATTCCAAAACCCGTAGACTAGAATGAGGTGAAATTAGGGTTTCTTGGCTTGGAGTTTGTGGCATTTCATGTTATTTACTATTTATAGTAAATACTAGTTTTTGGCAGTTGCAGTTGTCTATTCTCAGTCCTTCTCAGCTGGAGCAGTTGTTATTATTCAGGCTTGGTCTTCAGAAAGCTTTATTTGGTGAAAAATATTTGATTAAAGGCATTATGTTTTAATTCTCTGTTGACCCCCCTCCTTGGCCTAAGGAGATAACTTAAGTTGTTTTTAAAGTGGGGCCATGAAGGGTACGCCCTCATTAAAAGATTATTTGTTCTTTATTGAAATATTCTATCAGCTTGAAATTGGACGCCACCTTTTTGAGGAATTAATATTTTTGAAAGATGAAAAGATTTTCAAAAGGTGTCTCTTGGCGTTTCTCCTGGAAAGTGAAGAGTTTCTCAGTTTTTTATAAAATGAAGTCTTTTCTCCAGCATTTGGTATCCACTGTTTATCATACTGTTATGCTGTCAAAATGACAATGGACATTTTGCTTTTGCTTCAAGGATGCTACCTCCTAGCCCTTTCCCAATTTCGTTTTTGAAATACAACACCTAGTTGGATTATTTCTGCTTCTCAACATCAGACTAGCAGATTGAGCATCAAGATTGAAGAATTTCTGGAGTATTTTCACAGTTTTAGTTTACTAGTTTATCTACAGCTGAAGCTGGTTTTTGATTATATCTTTTGGAGTGATTTTATTTCTGTTCTGGGTATTTTGGCAAAACAATTCTTAGTTCAAGGCGACCCCTTCCTCCAAAAATTGGAATTTATTTCCAAGTTTTTGATTTTATATAGCAAAATCGATTTTGCAAGAGGGTCGTACCATTTGAAGGAGCATTGGAATTCGTGCTAAATAAATGGGAGTTTCTGGTGATTGTTTCTGGATTGCATCTTGGGCGCCAAACCTCTAGGAAGCATTTGCAACTGATATCACGTCATTCGGAGGTAATTTGATCAAGTTATGAGCATTTAATGAATTCACAGTCTGCTGGTTTGAATTTCCAGAATTCTGATTTTTATATCAGACTGTTATAGTTCTCAGTTTTTGGTCTTATACTTCAGTTTTGGAGTGTTATATGATTGTAATAGTTCATACTTCTTGTTCTAAGGTTCATTCTCTATCATTGTAATTTGTAATCTGCAGAGTTTAATTTGTAAAGGTTGAGATTAAGCATTACTAATCCAACCATTTCCAGTTCTGCAATTACTTATTGTTTTGTCATTAAATTACCCCTGCCAGTGTGGATAATTTGTTGTACCCACTTTCATAGTGCAGAATCCCCACAGCTCTGTGGATGATGAATTAATTGCAGTGTATGCTCTTCAATCCGCCTATCAGTTTCTAGTTTTCAATTTCCAGTGGGATCTTGAGTGCACATTCTTGACTTTCTTTCAAGTATTTTCATTTAGCTCCTCCGCCATATGACAACACCTATCCCTCATTGGGGTTGAGTGTGCATTCTTGGTGTGAGTTCATTTCAAGTTCAGTTTTCTATTTGGAGCTAACGCTAACCGAGTTGATTAAGTGCTGGTTATGTGTGTTAATTCATCGAAAAAATTGGTTAGCATATTTCAGATAGAGGATGCGAAGGTGAAGGCAGAGTTCTTCAAGTGCATTGAGAGGATGTATGATCCTGTAGATGCTAGCACGACTCGCACTAAGTGGACCAAATTTGCCACTCTTAGGGGTTATTCAAATGCGGCCAAGATGGATATGGCAACTATGGCGTAGGAGGACCCAATTTTGTGGTGGACTTGCCATGGATCAAGATCTTTGACTACCACTCTAGCCATCCGATTGTTATCTTAGGTTTCTAGTTCTTCAGCTGCTGAGAGGAACTAGTCTACATATAGCTTCATCCACTCTCTTAAGAGGAACAAACTTACCTCTAGGAGAGCAAAGAAGCTTGTGGTTGTACATAGTGCTTTGCATCTCATTGACCGCAAAACACTTGTGTACAAAGAGAGTCCAGCAGCACGATGGGATGTAGAGCCAGAGGAGCCATTACAGATTGATGAGTTTCGACTTCAGATGCAAGGTTGGTTGGTGTTAGTTTGGGAGAGCTTGACCATGAGGATTCCAGTAGTTCGAGTAATGAGGAGTTGGGGGATGATTAGAGGCCTCCCTTCACTACATTTTTGCATTTTGTACTTATTTTGATATCAATGTATCATGCTACTCACTGTAATCATCCTTATGATATGATATTATGATTTCATATTTTCGATATAATAGAAATCTCAAATTCGAAAATTTCATTTGTCAAATCTTATTTACTTTTAGTCTTTTAGTAATATTATTCAAGTATTTAAAATGTTAGTATTTGCAATTTTTCTATTTTACTAATTTGCCAAAGTTTAATTTAAAATGTAATTCTTAAACATCTTTTTATGACTAGTTTTTCAAGTACCATATGTATATCAGTGCCCCCGCCCACCCGCGCCTCCCCGTGCCACCATCCCCAACAAGGGACACATCCCCGTCAGGAAACTCTGTGGAACACTGCCTAGAAATAAACTCAATGAATTATATAGTCTTATGCTCAGGGTTGGGTGGGAATAGAAGGTGCCTGGGCATTCATGTTACCTACGTGATACGACCATCCTGATGACTGGTTGTATCACGAGCTATTCCTACCCGGGAAGATAGTCGTTGGGAACTTAGGAACAAATAGTTGACAGCAAGTTGCCAATCAACAGCATCTACCTCAACTAGAATTCCCGAGTGGGGGGGAACTATAGTACGGGTGGGTGGATAGCCGTAGGGGTCATAAACTATATAATTCATAGAGTTGTCTCCTCACAAAAATATTTGTATTTGTACAGCTTAAAATATAACTGCTTTAGATCACCCATTGATTTGTTTGCATTTCTTTATAGCTTAGTGTTCAATTATTTCTTATATATTCGAGTATTGTACCTTAGTTCTCAATTATAACCACTGCACCACGGCAACGCATCTCCCCTAAAATCTAGGCATTTTGAGGACAGGGACGTCCCTAGGACATGGGATGCCGAGGAGACCCCCCACCACACCACCACTGCCATCGAGACGAGGACGCCACCAAGACAATAGGGATGTTGAGACATCCTCGAGACGTTCCAAGGATGGTCAGGCATCCCTTGACTGTCCCAAGGATGCCCCAAAGTCCCCCACGGCAATCAAGTATAAAGCAACAAAAAATAAAAAAATCTTTCTTTTTTTTTTGAAATTAGAGCCAAGGGCCAAACCCTAATGGCCAATGGGCCCCACCAATGCCTCCTAAACTCTATAAAACACTCCAAATTCCTCACTTTCACTCACAATTTGATTTCAACAGCTAGGTTGAAATGGAGAAAAAGAGTAAGGAGTGAAAGAGTGTGATTGAAGTGTTGCACGTGCAAGAGGGGTGAGAAGGAGCAAGAAGAGGAAGAAGAGGGATTCTACACCAAGTTGGAAGGATTTTTCAAGCATAAGGTCGGATTCTACGACTGTTTTTTGAGTTTTCTTTTTGTTTTTTTTATTAATTTCATTTTCAAATTTTCATTTTATTAATAATTTCATAGACATGGCTGAAAGTGCATATTCAATGATTCATTCCAATGTTCATTGTCCATAGTTCATATTGTCATCAAAATTCAACATTGAAATTGTGTTACACGGGGACACGTCCCCTGTCCCAGAAGGGGTCATCCCCATCCCCAACTGTCCCCGAGACAGGGGGACGCGAAGGGGACGTCCCTTGCCGTTCCCGAACCAGGCAAATCAATAGGAAACAGCCTGAAATATCCCCATCCATTTGGGGATGGCTGGGGGATGTCAAGGACGTCCCTCGTTGTCCCTCACGGGACTAGGATGCTTCAGCAGCAAAAAAACATAAAAAACTAATCTTTTTTAAAAAATTTTGTTGTTTAGGGACGTGGGGGGCCCACAATGATGTCCAACCCTAATTTGAACCCTAAATGCCAAAAGAACATAAAACAAAATCAAAACATAAACTCACCCACCATTATGCTCTTTCATTTTCTCAGTTTGTGCTCCTTGCTATGAGAGTTTGCTTGTTGGAGAAGAGATTGGCATGATATAGAGGAGAGCTTGGACTGATTTGAGGAGATATTGGACTGATTTGAGGAGATATTGGACTGATTTTTGTTTTGCTTCAAGTCTGCAACAAGTTCCCAACTGCAAGTTCGAAGCTACAGCCAAGGTTGTCAATTTTTTTTATAGTTTTCTAAGTTTTTACCTTGCTAGTGAGTTTAAA
The DNA here is from genome assembly GCA_007258455.2 of Sequoia sempervirens. Lineage (NCBI taxonomy): Eukaryota > Viridiplantae > Streptophyta > Pinopsida > Cupressales > Cupressaceae > Sequoia > Sequoia sempervirens. Next base: position 20,278 of record VDFB02029544.1, on the reverse strand, counting down.
GATTGAAAAATATTTTCATTGATTTGGTTTCAGACTTTCAAGTTTTCAACCATTAAAAAGAACATACAAAATGAGCAGCAACAACAATAGTGACAGTCATGAGGGTAGTGACAGTGAAAATGAAGTTAACACAATGTCAATAGACCCTTCTTCTACTTCTGAAAATCCAACCTTTGCTTCTACAAACCGTTATGCGTGCCCTACACGCTCTCTTCAAAAGTTTGCAAAAGGCCCTTTCAACCGCAAGAAACCATTGCTTCAGTTTGCCACAACTGTGACCGCCAACAAGGGGAAAACTTCAGGGGTCAGGAAGAAATGGCTTTGTCATGTTTGCAAAACTCATTAAGATGGGAGTTATACTAGGATTAGAGGCCATCTAGTGGGTGACAATGGAAAGGGTGTTAGAGTTTGTGAGGCAATAACATTGGAGTAGCAGCTTGAAATGGAAAAGTTGGCTAGAGTAAGTGATGACCAAATCATTACCATTCAAAATAAAAAAGGTCATTAACTGCATGCCTCTTCTAATGTATCAATTCGAGAGAGTTGTGATAGAGGGAAGAGAGACACAAGTGAGAAAATTTCAGTCATGGGGTTAATGAATGTGCAAAAACGTGAGCAAGCCGATGATGCAGTGACCAAATTCTTTTATGCACATGCTCTTCCATTTCAGTTGGCAAGGTCACCTTATTTCAAAACTACGGTGAAAGAAATATTAACAGTTGGGCCCTCTTATGCCCCCCCTAGAGAACATAGATTGCGTACCTCCCTCCTTCACAAACAATATTCAAAAGCTACCATGATGATGGAGAAGATGAGGCAAACATGGATTAGGATTGGCGGTTTCATTGTCATGGATGGGTGGACTAATATTCGACATAGGCCACTCATTAATGTTATTGTTACGTGTCCTGCTGGTTCATACTTTCTTCAAGTTGTTGATTGTTCTAGGAAGCTTAAGGATGTTGATTTTCAATTTGGCATTTTGAGGGAGGCCATAGAGGAGGTTGGGCCTTCTAATATTGTGTAGGTTGTGAGAGATTCAGCTCGTGTTTGTAAGCTAGCTGGTTTGATGATTGAGAGTGCTTACAAACATATTTTCTCGACTCCATGTTGTGTACATGCTTTGAATAATGCTTTGAAAGACATTGGCAAAATAGATTGGGTGAAGGCAACAGTTGCAGACGCTAGAGACATACAAATGTTTGTATGTAACCATCACACTTCACTTGCACTATTTCGGTCTTATTCAAAGAAAGAATTCCTCAAACCAATTGAGACTAGATATGCTAGCTACTATATTTTGTTGGAGAGGATGTTGCAGGTCCAAGATGCTCTACAATCCATGGTTGTTTGTGGAGATTGGAAAAAGTGGGCTCTATCAAAGACGGTTGAAGGCAAGGCAGTGAGAGAAAGAGTACTTAATGACACTTGGTGGGCCAATATCAAGTAAGAAATCTGAAAATTTAGCACCTTTAGCAAAAAACCCCATGCCACCACAAACCAACTTCTGATCATATTTCCTTCCCAGAACACCAATTTATGATCAGAAATAAAGAACCAATGACATAGAAAGAAGTAGCAAACATAGAACAAATTTTTTGACACTTATCTCTCCATCCAACCTTCTTTTTATGCATTCCATTCTTCATAAGAAAATACTTAAGATCCCAAATACTGATTTGCAATTGAAGACATTTTCCAACACAAAAGCAAATGGTCACAATTACATTCTGATTATTATATGCTGGTCTATCTACTTTGAAATTACCTTCTTCCCAAGTAATGCCAGGATCCCAAACTAACAACCATGAAGAACCACTTCTCAAACTGATAACTGCTCTCACACGAATCCTTTGATTTGCTCGTTCCATCTGCAATGCCACTTCTTGAAATTCCAAGAAGTATTCAACCAACCTTTGTTCATTGAAGAAATCAAATCCAAAATCTTGTGATATGACTTGTCGGAAAGATTCCATGAATCCTTCATCAAATACAATTCTAAAATTTATCACTCTAAGAGAAGATGGTGATGAACTAAAATCTGACAAGAGCCTCACAAGCATCCTTATCAAATAATGAATTAAACCTTCATCAACATGCCAATCATCTATCTGGTGATGAACGATAAGAATGTCTTCATTTCTTTGTGATCCAAGAGTTACCAATTCTTGTTGAATAGTTGCACTAGGAGTAGCAGTAGATTCAACTTCGTGCAACTCACGTATCAACTCTCCAATGCTGGAAGACAAACTCAAATCCCCTTCTTCAATAATCTCTGAAGCAATTTCTTCATCATTTTCAAAAAGAGGATTTACATAAACCTTATTAGCACCTTCTTCATACAAGAGATTGTCAAAAGCTTGAAAAACTTGAGAATTTGAATGCTTTGGTCTCTCAGGACAGCATTCCAAATCATATGTTTCTTGTATGAGATCAAACTCATCAAGAATTTCTTGAAGCTCCTCTGCTCTTCTTTTGTTTTCTTGTTCCCATGAATATTGAACAGCAGAAATCTGATTCTCTGCTTCAATTAGAGTCTCATGCATTTCTTGCAACTTTGCTTTGGTAAGCTCATTCCACTCCAATGCCTTGTCAGCAATATTGGCCACTATGTCTTTGTCACGAATGATGTGCAAAAGACTAGATTTAATCTCCTTCAAGGAAAATTTAATCGACTTCATGTCATCAATAGAAATGCAACATACAACTCCCCTAGGCACATCATAAATCAACTGTTCTACATGTCTATGAATTCTATCAAGATTTGAAAAAATTTGAATTCCATTATCAACAACGTGTGAACTTGAGCTACAATCATTATATACTGGCTGAGATGATGTAGAACAACTTTGATGGATAAAGATTTCAAAAATGGTTTGAGTTGTACTCCTCAACTTATCTCGCATGTGATGAACACTCTTCATCATTCCATCCATAGTGCCTTCCAATTCCTTAGCTTTTTGCCTTAGCTTGATTTCCGGTGAAGAAAAATCTGCCTTATAACTACTAGAAACTTCACCTTCCATGTTGTCTCCTCCACATGATTCTAGGGAGTTAGTCAAATCAGCTTTGAAATAGGAAGTGACTACTGCTTCCTCTTTCTCTTTCTCCTCTTTAGCTTGACTTTCAAATGAGCATCCTTCGGAATTGTGAAGAAGCAATTCGCTGATTGAACTCATAACTCCTTCCGTCCCAACTTCTTCTTCATTTGGATCTGCACTTATGGCCTCTTCATGCATCTTTGTTTCAACTTTTGTTTCCAAACGTTCTTTCTTTGAATCTTCAACATAAGGCTTCTTAACACAAGCCAACTCACTGTTCTCCTTTGTAGAAAACAAGAGCACTTCACTAGTCTTCAAGGCTTCCACTGACATATTACATTCTTCTACAAAATGCTTGGATAAGTGCAAATTTGTGGATACCCCTTGAACCTTTGCAATGTCTTCAAAGGGATTCCAACTTTCATCCTCTTCTACTTCAGATATCTCTTCTCTATTTTCAACAGTCTTCTTCAAAAGTGGTTTCAACTTATCTTCACATTGACTGAAAATTTCTTTAACTAACAAATCAGCAGTGGGAGAAATTTGCTCTTCAGGTTTGTAAGCATCCAAGAGAAGAGTTTGGACACTTTCAGGAAGACTATCAACTTCTTTAATTGTAGAGACCAGAACATTTATGACAGCTGCAAGCATACTCTCTTCTTGCTCACTCCAAGTCGAGGTGAAAAGATAATTAAACAAGTGATAAATCTGATTCTCCATCTCAAATTCTATCAATAAAATGCAAGCACCAACTTCAGAAAATGTTTTTAAAACAGCAATTCTTCTTGAAAACAAGCTACTACCAGTTTCATCCAAATCTTGAAAACTTTCCACTATCATATTTAAAACGATCTTCATAGTTTCATCATCATAGGGCAACTGGGGAACTACAATTCTTATTATCTCCATGAAACAAGAAGAAATCAACAGCTTGGTTTCTTCATCAGGATGCCCCAACCAATAGGGCTGATTCAAGGAATTCACTGCAGGAGCTAGTGCCAACTCCATTTTCTCTGAAGGTGATGGCTTCACTTGTCTCAAACATTGCTCTAACAAATGAAGAATGTGCTCTTCATTTTCTCTTGACTGAAATTCTTTGTCAAGTCTCTTTCCAACCATAAAGAGAGTCTCTGCCAACTTCATCTCTTCTTCATTAGCCATGCCTAACTGCCAACTTCTGGATACCACAAGGAGCAGAACTAGAATCTGTTCTAACTTTCGGTGTAGTACTGGAGATCTTTGTCACTCAACTGCCTAAACATGAAGCTCTGATCCACAGGATGGCAGGATCTTCTGCTCTGATACCACTGAAATATACCCCTTAATTTTTTTCTTTGAATTCTCAATGTTTCCACAACACAAACCAGCACTATGCCAAATGTTAGCATTAGATCCCAAAAGATATCCAACTTGAAAGTAACCTTCACCAAGAAAGTTCACCAAGATCCTATTGAAGGTGAGGTGATAGCTTACGGTGATGGGATCGTTAGCAATAATCTAAACTTGAAATACTAAGCTGGAAGTAAATGATAAAACTCAACGCCAAGAATGTGCACACAAGATCCCTTTGAAGGCGAAGTGCTAACATATGGCGGAGTAAGAATTACAAAAATGAAATAACTAGGCGGTGAACCAGCCATGAAAGAATTTTGCACTTCCACTAAATCAGTGGGAGGAAAGAGATTACAAAACAAACTAATTCATCCACTGCGGCGGGCATCCACTCGTGAGTGGGAATTCACCACTTTTCAGTGGGTACAAATGAGAGAATTAACAAGTTCTTTTTCCACACTGGCGGTAAACCATCCAGGGGTTACAAATGTGATAATTAAACACAAATAAAGCAGTAATAAATGGACTGAAACAGTACTACTGATATCAGCCTTACAATGTAGAGAACTATTGCAAATTACAAGTGTTTTCAATAGAATCAAAGTACAACTGATAGAAGATGATCTCTCTCTACAATACCCTTTTGAATTATTGAAAATCAAACCAAAATCTGAATCTTAAGCAATCTGATTTTTCAAACCAGCAAACTAAGTTGCAACACTGAAACCGCATCAAATTCCCTTCAATTATTTGGCACAAACTTCAATGCTCTACTGAATGGTATGGCCTGGCTGGGAGGGCCGATTTTGCATTATAAAATTAAATACTTTGAATTAAATTCTGCTCTTCTGTGGGAAGGGGCGCCCATGTACTAGGAATCAATTTCTTCAATACCCAGAAGCACATAACAATCATACAAAAAGTTGTTAATGAAAATCTCCTTCAGCCATGATATGACCAGCAAACACAATTTTGAGAATTATTATCAAAAACTACAAAATCTTCAACTTTGAAACTCAATGTGCACTTCTGGATGAAGCACACTCACAATCATCCATCTAGGGAACCATAGTTTCAGGCCCGAAGAATGGAGTAGAAAAGCTAAGCTTCCCCTTAGCCGAATTCTAGATTCAATTCAACAGCATTTCAATACAATTTTCCAAAGATAATCAGCTCTTCAAACAGCAGCAATAAATAAGTTTCAATTGGCAAATGAAGCAACAAGAGACTCTTCAAATTCCAAGAAGTTGAATCACTTCAACTTCCAAAAGGGACGCCACTTTAAGCATTTCACTTTTTTTTGAAATAATAAAATATTAATCAACCTCTTTGAGGTGTCCAACTTCACTTTGCAACAATAAAGCATTTAATAATTCATTAAATGCACCATTGACCCCTTAATGACCCCCTTTTAAGCCAAACTGAAACTGAAGGATAGCAAGATGACTTGAGCTGAATTGCTGATGATGCTACTGCCAAAATTAGACTTACTAAAAATAGCCAATTGCTATAAATAGTAAGTTCACATCAAAACAACAGAAAACCAAACTGAACATTGAACTGCAAAGGATTGAACTACTGCTAGACAGATACTGCCAAAAGATAGACTTGCTAAAAATAGCGAACTGCTATAAATAGTAAGTTTGCACAACAACCTCAGAACGCCAACTAAGCAGTATCTAAAAGAGGAAACCCTAATTTTCTGCCCTAGCTTAGCCTACGAATTTCCGGAAATAGGCTAAATCCAAATGAAGAGCGTAGGGCCAAAATGGGGACATTACATTCTACGCAGGAACTATGCAGGAGTTTAATTGCTTGAGATTTCTCTATTTTAGTGCCCATTTTGAAGAGGAGATTATGGACAGATTTGTGAGGAGATTAGTAGCAGATTAGAGGAGCAACTATTTGCAGATTTTTACCTACATTTGCTGGCTGTACACTCCCCTTGCTGTCCATACAATCCAGATTTAAGCGTGGGAGTTTGTGGGTCCAAGCACCTAGGGTTTGAAGGGGCTATTTGCTGGTTTCAAGGCACCTAGGGGTGCTAAACTCATTGACATCAACTTCCAGGTGGAGAAGTGCAGATTTGAGGTGCTTTGAAGCAACTATTTAACTTTTTGTACGCTGTTCCAGACTTATTTGCAGATCTGCACTGGAGTGCAGCTTCCGGGTATGTGGAAAAATGTGTTAGTTTATGTAATGCAATATTTTGGAGCTTGTTAATGTCATTCCTACTTGTATATCTGCTGTTCATGAAATTCTGAGTGCAAAACAGCCTATAAAGTTGTTATAAATTGTAGCAGAACTCAAATATGTATTGCAGCACGTGTTTTAATCTTTTGATTATGTATGATTGATTTGCTCAACTGGGTATTCAATATTCTTGCTCTAAATTGTTATGACTGTCACATTTATCACTGAAAAACCTTGAAACAGCAGTTTGGTTAGTGAATGTGGTTATTTGGCTAAGTTTCAGTTGGCTGTAGCTTTATATTGGTTTTCAGAAAACAAATATATATATATATGGTGTATACTACACCTTTCTTCTCTCTTTGATAATATTTGAATTTCCAAATTTATTTCATTACCATATATCAAAACAAGATCTGCAACCAAAAATATTAGCTCTTCCCACATTGGCTAGCAAGATCACTACTCTAATACTACTATAATGTCCCCAACCTGAATTTTTATGAATCATATGATTTTTTGTATTTTTTGAATTCTAGAAACAAAATGAAACTAGAAACAACAAATAGAAATTAAACTGAATGTTGATCTCAACTTCAAGTGGCTGGATCAAACCCTCATGCTGATATAAACCCTCAAATACATCATAAAAGTAAATCTACCATGAAGATCAATTTCAACCAAATTTTTCACTGATTTGTGCATGAACAACAATTATGAAACACTAGAACAACATGAGGTATCAAGTATGCTTGCTAATTTGTGCATAAACAACAGTATCAAAACTTAGAACAACAATAGATCTCAAGCATGATCACTGATTTGTGAATGAACAACAGTAGTAAACCTCAGAACGGCAATAAGTCTCAAATGAACTTGCTTATTTTTTAATGTACAGACAATGTAAACCTTAGAACAGAAATAAATCATGAATATACTTACTGATTTATAACAGTACATCAATGTAAACCCTAAGAACACCAATAGTTCATGAATATACTTGCTAGTTGCTGATTTATGACAGCACAGCAATGTAAACCCTTAGAACAGCAATAGAACATGAATGTACTTGCCGATTTAAATGAGAACAACAATAGCAAACTCACATAAGATCTGAAATACTCACAAAACCCTCTAACAGATATGGTACGATGTCAGATATGGGTAGCAGCAATGTACGACGGTGGCAATGCTAGGATGTATGGTGCAGGTGTATGGCAGCAATGTATGACAACAGCAAACCTTGAATTTAGTCTGATTTTTACAGTAACAGTAGCAAATAATGATTATCCTCAATTTGGTGCTCCAAACAATGAATATTGATGATGAACAGCAGCAACATATGATGATAAATTTCGAAAATCAGCAATAACAATGATTTTCTTGCAAGTATAATCTGATCCAATCCTCTACAAGCTGAAATCTTCAATAATTCATTGTAGTGAAACTGTAGCAAGCTGAAAATGTCTTCAATTCTTTGAGCACAAATGTGATCCCCAATGGAATCACCTCTTATAGACTAGAGGGTTTTTGTCCTCCAAGATCTCCAAACAACCAAAAGTTTTCCTCCTCAGATACGAAAATTGAACATAAAACTCAATTCCGGAAAGTTGAATTGCAAAATGATGACAAAACTATTTGTTGTGAGCCTTGACTTCTCTTTTATAGATACTTTACTTGGGCTGCCCAGATTTTGCAGTTTATTTCAGGTTTAAAAAGCAGTTTTTTATTTAGCAGTGGTTTTATCAAGTTTGCCTTTGTCTATTTAAAGGCACAGATTCCTCAGATAAAATTGGATCAAGGGTTGATGGATCTAGATTTAGGATCCAGGCAATTTTTAGGGTCTCTTCTTCAGCTATAAAAGGCGGCCTAGTGTAGGTGTTTAATTCATTTAGCTTTTAGACTGAGTTCCAAAACATTGTAAATTCTATTTTCTAATTAATAAAACAGTGATGCGATTTGTAGCAGATCTAAGTAATTATCAGTCAGCGTTTCTCTACTGTATGTGTACTGTTTGTAGCAGATTTGATTATTTATAAACAAGTGTTTCTCCACTGTATGTGTACTGTTTGTAGCAGATTTGATTATTTATGAACAAGCGTTTCTCTACCGTACGTGTTTGCAGATTCTAACATATTAAGTTCAGCAGTCTTCATCGGATTTCAGTTTTAAGCTATCCAGTTTGGAGTTCTTTGAGATAAGAGTATGCCTACCATATAGAGGAATTTTCATCAAAAATCAGGTCCATTGATAGCATTCCACTTTATTAGCATCATCAATCTTATTTAACTTCCATTTAACCCATGTCACCAAATGGAAGTTCACATTCCTTCCATTTACAAGTTAGAAATCACATCAAAATGAATAGAGATGATAAAAGAAACCATAACTAAGCATTATATTTTTCAGTCAGTATTTTGGTCAGATGCTTACCATTTCACACATCCCATCTTTTTAGTCTGTGTTTAACAAAATAAATCAGGTCTGCCATTACATCACTTTAGTTCTCAAGATTTGTAATTTTCCTCATCAAAATAAATAATTTTCTTCAATATAGAACCAAGGATTGACATTACTTGTGACTGTACCCTTCTAAATATAACAATAGAATGCAGTAGCAACTAAAGCAAAAAATTGTGATCATTCATTTCCCTAACAAGAACAAGGGAACCAAAATATAAATTATACACGGAAAGCAATTGCTTGAATAATCATAACCTTATAGACTGAAAAACTCTTAAATGGTGATTTAAGAAATCTTACAGCAGTACATCGCAAATTTGGAGAATACTGGAGTAGCCTTGAAACAAGATCCACTGCTTCTGGTGGTGTCCGTTTGTGAAACACCTAAAAAATTAAAGCGTAAGAAATTGCTTGTGCAAGGCTTGTTCTAGCAGTAGGTTTTAAATCAGAGGGAAAAATAATGATATTGCAACATATGATAATGGAATTAACTAAGAATTGATTAGCTTCTCATAAGCCAAAGAAAAATGCATATCCAGCATGCTGGGGATGAAATAAAGCTACATGTATGACAACCTTGTGCCAGGGATGTGCTTTGATTTGAGGGAATTTGAACTCTGTGTAATTTGGATTCATGCATTTGATCTCCTCTCGCGTTGGAGTCCCTAAAACCTATATCACATGGAAGATGTGCTTAGAAGAGTTTATCAAACTGATGCCAAGGTCACAAAGCCATTCTATTTTAATTTAACAGATGACCTTTAGTACCTTAATGATCTCCACTAACTGATCAACTCCACTTTCTCCAGGAAATAGAGGCTGACAACATTAGTGCAAACCAAAATAAAAATTTGTTAGCAAAATGTTTTGACAATCTTGATAATACGAGTTTACATTTTCAGCCAATGTAGGTAACTTATTTTAAAATAAGATAACATGAAGGAAAATCCCCCCTTGCATTGAAGAGATTGCATGGTTAAGATTCATACGAGAAAAATTGCTTGAAATAAAGATACGGAAAATAAACACTGTCCATAGCAAGGGAACATCTTCCACAATGTAAACAAATATCTGGAAAAATACAATCTTCATTCTTGAACAAAGATCTGGATGACAAAAGAAATAAAGTGATCATAGAAAATCACTACTGCAAACCATCTTAATCAAAAAGAGGGAGCTTATAATGGTGCCCAAAACCATTTCACCTGCTGAAGCTCCAGGAAAACACTGAAAACTTCCATAATATTTTCTGAACTATTTCCCAGAACAAGAACTTATCAGAAACATTCACATCGTTTCAAACATAAGAAAAAAAATTCCAACAGATTTGGGGCTCCAACTTCAATAATCATAATATTTCTATACTTGAGTTGGTATGCTTCTAGAAATAACTGTGTAAGTTTTTTTTGCATCAACATTTCAGATCACAGTCAGTGCATAAGTGAAGCATGGCATGGGATGTGTGGTTACATGCTTCAACACATGGAGGATGCATTGGAGGAGTTTAATGCTGCAGAAGTATTCATAGAACTCTACAAGTGTATTGTAATGTTTTCATTGTTGAATAATACATTGAATGTGAATGTTTTTGGAAGTTGGGTTTTTCCATATTGAGGATCTTTGATCTTTGCATTATGGTTATTTCGTAAGCTTGTATGCATGCTTTTCTCTCATGGGGTTATGTAGGAAATGGTTTGATCACCTGGCAATTTCCTAACAGCTATCAACCATAAGAATGGAAGAGACAACATAGAAGCAGATAATTTCAGTCAACTCCTAGTCCAAGCTCTTCTCTCTATTTTTGACAAATGTGGACATGAGGCCAACACTTGGCCAGGATTGTACCAAACTTACTTGGACTTGCAGAAATCTCTGAGTCGTTCATTGTGGTAAATCAATTCTAGATTACAACTTGAAGGACGAACACTTGCACAAGGTGGGACACTTGTGCTGACAACATGAAGGAAAAGGATAAAAAAATAATATGGGCACTCATTTTGGCAAGGCTGCAAGTCATTTTTGAGCTAAAAAGAAGCAATGAAAGTAAACTAATTATTCCTTTGTCAATACCTAGCAAACCTCAAGTATAAGTTTCCATAGATTTCCTCTCAAAATCATCTACTACCAACCATGGTCAGGATAACATTAATGTAGTAGTGGATAGTTTCTTAAAGATGACAATTCTTGAAACTACATACTGAAGTTGATAGCAGTTACTCATCTATCCACAGACCCATGTTGAGCCCCTAAGTAAGAAAAGATTGAAATGAATCATGCATTTATCTTTGGAAACACATTCGGATATCAAATTGGATGTCCAAGTCATCTCATCTATCTACACTTGTATAGTTTGGGTTCATCTCAATGTCCATGATATAATTATAACAGGTAGAATGTGAACTTTTTCATCTTCACCATTGAATATTCTTCTTTTCAGGATAATGAACAAGATTTGTGAAGATAAATATGCAATCCAAATTAGCGATAGTCAATTTTGAAACATGGATGAGTGAAGTTGGCAAAATGAATGAAACTTGAAATAAAGTGAATGAACCCAGCTTGCAGAAGATAATTGAAATAAATTCTAAATGTCAAGCTATATCATCACCGTGGTCTTTTGGACCACAACCAATATAAAGCTTTCATAGAATGTCATCTGTATGATCCCTTGCTTCCCCACTTCTATCACTTTCTACATTGAACCACAGATTTTCCCTTTTAATCTTAAGGGATAGGTGATGCCATGCCTCAGTTACTTGTTCTACAATTTTTGTTTTCTTTCTTTTTTTCTGTTTTTATAACCACAACTTGTGTCTATTGTGGCAATGAACATGTGGGTTTCCTTTTACTTGTTCTTTAGAGTGAAGGAACACCCATTAATATCACAAGTCTTTTCATCATATACTATGCATACTTTCACTTGGCACTCATACTCCTTATGTCTTTTCCTTCTACATTTCAAACACTATATTCTAGATTTTTATGTTTGTACCATTTCATTACTTTCTACAATAATGCAGTAATTTCCTTCATCCCTAACACATATTTATCATCATCTCTCTCCATCTTTGCCTTCCAGATAATGATATTGTTCAACATTCACCATATCATTATATTATTTCAGGATACTTTGATGTGAGCAAGAGTTGTACAATTTATTTGAACAAACATCGTAAGCCCATTCACAAAATATTGCTGATGCAGTTCAAAATTCATGAGTCTTGCCAGACCGACAAATTAAGCAGCTAACATGATTTAAATTCACACTCTCATTCACCAATTAAACAAATTTAATTGTACTTCAATTTTTGTTTTCTTTCTTTTTTTCTGTTTTTATAACCACAGCTTGTGTCTATTGTGGCAATGAACATGTGGTTTTCCTTCTACTTGTTCTTTAGAGTGAAGGAACACCCATTAATATCACAAGTCTTTTCATCGTATACTATGCATACTTTTACTTGGCACTCATACTCCTTATGTCCTTTCATTCTACATTTCAAACACTATATTCTAGGTTTTTATGTTTGTATTCTTTCATTACTTTCTACAATAATTCAGTAATTCCCTTCATCCTTGACACATATTTATCATCTTCTCTCTCCGTCTTTGCCTTCAGATAATGATGTTGTTCAATATTCACCATATCATTATATTGTTTCATGATACTTTGATGTGAGCAAGATTTGTACAATTTATTTGAACAAACATCGTAAACCCATTCACAAAATATTGCTGATGCAGTTCAAAATTCGCGAGTCTTACCAGACCGATAAATTAAGCAGCTAACAGGATTTAAATTCACACTCCCATTCACCAATTAAACAAATTTAAATAACACCATTAATCGGTTGCAATACAATTTATTATTGTGATTCAAATCTCACTGGCATACAATTACAATGCATTCCACATAATTTTATTTTGTGTTCTAATTATTTATTTCCTCTGTCAAGCACCCCCTTCAATCTGTATTTTATCTTCCCTTCCATTATTTCTGTTCTTTTATTCTTTCATCCCCTTTCACCCCTGCCTGTGCCTACTCTTCACTCTGCATATTCTTCCCCACGCTGCCCCTCCTCTCCTCTGTGTATATCCTTCTTTTTACCCCCCACACAGCCTATGTTTCCTCCCTTCTTTTGCTGCGCACACTTCACTTTTTCCTTGCCTTCTCTTCTCCCTACACAGCTTCTCTTTCCCTTGAGCGACCCCTCTCTACCATTCTGCACTGATTTCTTTTTATCTAGACTTTCTCTTATGCCTTCTCTACCCTACGTGACCCTCGAATTTCCCTTATGCCTTTTCACCTCTCCAATGCCTCCCTCAGCGTGGGCATTAGAAATGAAGAATTTTTCTTTTTCTTTTTATTCATATTCCGGTGAAATGCCTCATGATGGAATAAAATAAAATATGACTCTTTTGTCACTGCCTGGAAAAAAAAATGAATTGAAACTTTTTTTATTTAAACAATTGCCAACAACCATACACCACCAAATATTGAGTGTTGAATTCACTCAGTACATTTAACCCATGTCCAACAGGCTGAAGGTATTCGACTTTAATTACATTTGTCTTTCATGACATTTTGTCAATGAAATGACAACAATGTCACCCAGCTCCTCCTCAATCGTTCACAGATCCAAATTAAATTGCACCCCAAATGGAAATCACAACCAAAACAGACAAAATAAAACAGATGTTTTTGGGTGATACAGATTGCCCATTCGCCCGGATGCTCCTGCATCAATTGTTGTTCTAGCTCATCACCAATTTTGAGTATTCAATCCAGATTCAACATTCTCTTGTAAATTGTGATCGTTTGTCAATTCTCCCTTTTCTTTGTTAGGACACACAAGGTCATCATAGATCTGTACATCTCTGTGCCATTTCATGGACTCTTTGTTAAATTCTGTTTTTATAAATTTGCATGTCTTATTTTTTTAATTTCTAACTGATCACACTGAATCACATTAACTTGCAATGCATTTAGGAAATGGAATGGCTTTATTTTGCCATCCCTGATTTCATTTGCCTCCCACCAGTACTCTTAATCCAATCAAATGGGTGTTTCCATTTTTGCTCTTCTTTTTCAGTAAACCTGATGACTTTGAGACCAAGGAGTCATAGGTTCCGTGATACTTCCATCTTTTCCTCTTTCAATGGCCTACAACTGATTTCAACAATTATTTTCTACAGAAAATGAATGATAGGTGATTATATCCACCTGTTGTAGACAATTGGCTCCAGATTCGTCTTAGTAGCTGAAGTTGCTTTACAGCCCACAAATGGCCTATCTACTAATAACTTTAAGTGTCCTAATCGGAACGAGACTGGATCCAATTCAACTTCAGAAACTGAAAATATTCACCACAATCTGGTTAATCTATAAACTCACTTGTTTTTGCCTTCTTCATTGCTCCACACTTGCTAGTGTAGAATAACTTGCTTGACACTGAAAAGCAATGCTGAGATATACTGATATAAACCAATCACAAGCTCCAACATCAAGCTCTTCAAATGTTTAATTCATTAGGTCCAAGAGTCCTTTAACAACAAGATAATATTATGCAGTCAGACAAGAAGACAACTGCAAATACAAATTAGGATCAAAATAGATAACCATAAGATGCAATAGAAATAGATATTTGATTGATTGGTGCATTCCAACATATAGGTATCACAAAGAGCTGTAAAACTTTAGTGAAAACCTTCCAAATTTAGCTTCATTACTAAGCAATTAACATCCAAAATATCTTCATCCACTTAGAACTTTAGAAGTCCTCTAAAATAACTGCAAAATTGTGAGTTGCGTTCTCAAAACATATTGCAAAGTCTTGTGCTGATCAGCCTGCAAAATCACAAAGCACTATGTTTTTGCGCACAGGTATCAGAGCCCAACGAGCTGACAATCTAGATGATCAAATATGCATTACAAAAATGAGGGAGATAATGTACAAGAAAGGATCTAAACAATAAAGAAAGTTCAAGATTAATTAAAAAGGAGAAATTATTTGACAAGATGTGCAAGAATTTTATTTGTTTTTTCACCTTTCATACTTCTAAGGAACGTTTGAACTCTCACACAAAATTTCCTGATGTTTGTGCAATCCATCTTGGTTCGTTCACTTTTTTCAGATTACACATTCTACATTTGGAGATCATAAAATGACTTTCAACAACAATTCCCCATGCATCTAGAAACTCTTTTACACAACTGAAGAACATGTCTTTTTATCTTGGAAAATAATCATATACAAATACCAATCCCCACATAGTGAAAAACTCTAAAGAAAGATGCTGATTTTATGCCATGCACTCTTAAGCTGAGTTGCATGAACACAGTATTCAGTACAGATTCGGTTATTTATCAAAGGCCCAAATATGGATACAGCATTCATAAAGATCCCAAACATACATGTACATATACATATACCAAAAGACTAAGTTGCCAAATCGGGTACAGGTGAGTGGGTATGGTACATCAATACGGCAAAAAAATTGGGGGTTAGGTACATTTGGGTACATCCGTACAAAAAACATATAAAAATCATAGATATATATATATTTGCAACCTAAAAAGTAAAAACAAGAATTAAATTTAGAATACCACATATCATCCATATGCTAAACAAAACTTAGAACTACCATAAATATTATAAATTTGAAATAATATACTAATTTAATTTGATATCAATTTGTCAAAACTTGAATGTTACGATAGATATATTGAATTCATTATTCATTGGTTCAATATTTAAAATAAAACAATACAATTAGTATTTAGTAATCGGCATCATACGGGTCATCATGAAGATCAACATCAACATCATCATTGACATTAGATGATGTAAGTAAATTAGTAGAACCACATGCAACCCCACTATCACTCACACTAGAAGCACAATGGGTATCCGACTCCAAAGTAAAGATTGTGTGGCAGCTGAAAAATCCATATCAGTTCGCTCTGGTTCTACATCCCACAACTTCGTGCCTTGTTCCTTGTACTCATTCTTTCTAATTAAGAAGGTGCAAGTCAGAATGGACATAAACTAGCTCTTCCACCTTATACACTGCCAATCGGTTGCATTTCACTAAGTGGATAAAGGAGTAATTTCGCTCAGATGAAGAGGAACTAGCAACCTATTGAAACAAAGTGAGAGGGTTACAATTATAAACTTGTAAATCAAGTTTTAAATTTGAAGTTAATAATTTTATTATTTTTAAAATAATAAACAATATAAATTTAGAAAGTGCAATAAAAATTAAGAAACTTACTTGCGATAAAAATTTGATCGCAAGAGTTTGGAGTTGTGGTGATGTATGGCCATTGAGGTACCACCAAGCATGAGCATCCTTCCTATACTTGTCATGGAGAGCAGAAGTAGTTTGACTGTCGGAGGCTACAAAATCAGCAAACTCACTTGTAACTAAATCCAACATTTCACGATCAAGGAAGAGTTTACTAAGTGCTTTGCTACACCCATCATTGCCTTTTGTATCTCTATATGGTAGCACCCTTGATGGCATAGAAAGAATTTCATCACTATAAAATTTGGGTGTGTATGCAAATGCAAGAAGATGTAGTGGGGTGGTAATTTTGTTTCACCACTCAACACAAATTGTTTGCACCTCTTTGAAGAAAGTTTCTTCAGGATCTTGCTCTTTTTCATTGACAATGACTTTTATTTTCTCGATCATTGAGTCAATGCGATTGTATACCTCTCCCAAACATGGCGTATCCATGTCAATAAAACGGATCATATTCATGATGGGCTTAGTGAAACTAAGAAGACATTCCACTTGTTCCCACCAAGTGTCATCTAGGATCATCTTCTTTACATTTGTTGCACTTTCAGTATTGGATTGCCTCCATAGGGACCAACTTTGACTAATAATAATGCTAGAAAGTGGCTCTCACACCTTCACAAGTTGCCTCAAGACAATTGTGTTGGATACGAATCTGGTTTTGGCAACCTATTCAAAAGTTTAAAATTAAAATTAAAATATAAAGAAGACATGCTTAACTTTAAAAAATAAATTAGTAATTACTAAAGCGAAATGTAAAATTTAAAAGTTTAAGTGTTTCAATTACCGTCAACAACTCCAACTATGGAAATGATCTAAAAATGACCTGTGACATGTGATTGTTGTGATAGAACACAGTGATCTCTTCAGCCTTGGCATAAATTTGTTTGATCCAATTTATTTTCCCACCCAACTTTTGTAGCATGAGGTTGAGAGAGTAAACAGCACAGGGTGTCCAAAATATGTGTTCAAACCACATCTCAATCAGCATACCTGTAGCTCTACAATTCTTTGCATTGTCTATTATTACTTGGACAACATTTTTGTTAGAATAATATATTATTCTCATATTATTTAATGGTCAATGTTTTATTTTGCTTAGGTCGTTGCTGTTGCTACAGTAACATTGTTAGGTAGATAAATTTATTATCTACAGTATTTGTAAGCTCTTTATTATGTAACTTTTCTTCATGTTAATGTAAGAAGTTTTTTACCATTTCATGGTATTTTGATTGCTGCAATCAAATGTGTTGAACTGCCAGTAATGATCAAATCGTCAACATAGACAACAAGAAAGAGAATATCATCACCAGAGTGTTTGACATACAAATTAGGGGCTTCTCCATTATTGTTTGGGTATTGAAGTTTGGCAGACCGATGGTAGCATCTTCATCTCTCAGTCAAAATATGCTAGAAGTTTGCTTGACAAATTCCGGATGCAGGATTGCAAACCTACTTCCACACCCATGGAGAAGGGGCTAAAGTTGTCAGCCAACTCTGATTCACCTCCGGTCGATGAAACGACCTTCAGGCAACTAGTGGGCAGTCTCATCTATCTCACTACCACTAGACCTGACATCAGTTTTGCAGTGAGCTACATCTCTCGCTTCATGACAGCTCCTAAAGCTGATCATTGGATTGCAGCGAAGCGAAAAGCCGAGATATGCTATAAAGCACTTCGTACTATGGTGGCCCTCAGATGGCAGTGCAAGGGATCCAAAGCTGATTGGTTATATAGATTCAGATTGGGCAGGATCAATGGATGACCGAAAATCTACTTCTAGGTATGTATTCAATTTGGGTACATGTGCTATAACATGGACCAGCAAGAAGCAATAGGCAGTGGCTCTTTTCTCGATAGAAGCTGAATATCGAGGAACCGTTAAAGCAGCATGTGAGGCAGTTTGGCTTCGTAGGATGCTTTCTGACATGCACATGTCACAAGCAAGACCTTCTCCCTTGTACACTGATAACCAAGGGGTGCTCAAACTGGCCAAAAATCCAGTCTTCCATGAACGTACCAAGCATGTTGAGCTTCATTGTCACTACATCCGCAAGCTAGTAGAAGACAGATCAGTTCAGCTGCAGTATGTTCCGACAACGGATCAAACTACAGATATTCTCACCAAGTCTCTGAGCCCGGACAAGTTTGTAAAATTTAGGAGGCAACTTGGTGTTGTTGATGGATTGACCATTAAGGGAGGGTGTTAGAATAATATATTATTCTCATATTATTTAATGGTCAATGTTTTATTTTGCTTAGGTCGTTACTGTTGCTACAGTAACATTGTTAGGTAGATAAATTTATTATCTACAGTATTTGTAAGCTCTTTATTATGTAACTTTTCTTCATGTTAATGTAAGAAGTTTTTTACCATTTCAATTTTGAGGACCCACATCCTAAATGCATTGTATAAGGATGTTGGCAATATATTGTGCATCCTTCACCCATCCCTCACAATCCACGATTTTCAAAAACATTTCCCCTTTAGGGCACACTGCAATCACATAGATTAATGGCCAATTTCTAGCATCCTTCCATCCATCAGAAATAATTGACACCTATGTTTGTTTCCATGAATTTCTAATGGGAGTCAATGCATTGTCTATGTTTTTTACCTCCTTTGCTAGTAAGGTGCTACGCACCTTCTCATAACCTGGCCCTATGTACCCTTGTGGAGCCTCCTTTACTTTTCTCAATATATCTTTCCAATATGGTGTGATCGAACAACATTAAATGACAAACCGTTTGCATATAGACAGCTTGCAATGGTTTGATCTGCAATCTCTCTAACATTATTCTTAAATGCTCCCTCTAATGGCCCCTTGCTTCTCTTCACATTAACAGGTTCTTCAATTCTACCCCAAAAATGGGTGGTTGTCTACTACAACATCCAGAAAGTCGCTACGAGATGGAGAAGAATGGGGCCTCCTTGATCCCCTTCCTCTCCTCAAAGGATGCTTTGTGCCACGAGCAAGTCTTGCATCTACTTCCTCTTGCTCTCCAATAAATTCTGCTATTTGTCAAGGTGATAACCCATTACCATCCTTTCTTGGACATGCTTCAATTCCTTGAAGGGGAATGGCACATAAATGGGCTTTCACACTGCTGTATGAGCTAGTATACCTCACATTACAAAAAATACATATCCAAACAAATGTTCCTCCCCCTCAAACTTGTTCTATCATTTGTACATGTTTCCATAAAGGTGAATTTGGATCGGTTTTGAAGGTGGGTCAAGCAATAAAACTAGTACAGGGTGTCATTATATTCACTACAAGAAATTCAAAAAACAATTACTGAATAATAAATGTTAAATATAAAAATAATAAATTATATACTATTTTTAAAAAAATTAGTATTAACATTTATTATTTAATATTTAATTTATTATTTAAAATCAAAATAAAAAAATTAGTATAATTATAATTTACAAATTACAATACATTAATATAAATTTTTATAATATAAATAATAATATTACTATATATACAATATTATAATTTACTAAAAATAAATTATTAATATAAATTTTCAATTGATAAATTAATCATTAAATAACTATAAGTCTATAATCTATAATTCTATTAATAATTATATAATTATAAAATAATAAATACAAATTAAATTATTATATTATATATAATATATATTATGAATTTATGAAATAATTACTTATTTAATATTTATAAATGTGTATATTATATAATACCAGAGTAGTCGGATACACCCCTACCCCTCCCTGGGCACACGTATCCCCGTATCCAATATGGATACGGATGTGATACACCGCAGATACACGTTGGATACCGTACCCACACGTGCCCAAAAAAATCTTGATTTTCTAGCCGTGTCGGATACTTTGTGATTTGATTTTCAAAATATCTGACATGAATCTTCCTAAACTTAATCTTAAAAAACTTCAATCGTGCAATTTTCTTTTTGTTTT